>BHEV01053348.1:0-26058 GCA_004319985.1 Emydocephalus ijimae
GTTGTCCCAGAATGACTCTGGAAGGCGTTGCTGCGAATTTTGCACGAGGGCCACCCCGGCATCGTGCGAATGAAGGCGCTTACACAAAACTACGCATGGTGGCCGGGTATGGATCGGCAAATTGAACAGTGGGTTAAAGCTTGTCCCAACTGCCAACAAGTCAGCAACGCACCACCAAAAGCCATGCCTACTGCATGGGAGATGCCACGTGGACCCTGGTCCAGAATCCACCTGGACTTCGCGGGGCCAACCAAAGGNTAGTCGACGCATACTCCAATTGGCTGGAAATCTATCGTATGACGACTACAACCTCTGAGGCAGTGATCAAGATCCTAAACAGACTCTTTGCAACCCATGGATTACCAGACGTCCTGGTGTCCAATAACGGGCCACAGTTTCCTGCACTAATGTTCGAGCAGTACCTCGCTGACCGCGGCATCCGCCATGCGCTCACCTCGCCTGCACACCCTGCGACCAACGGCCGAGCAGAACGCATGGTCCAATTTGTAAAAAAGACATTACAAAAAGTAGACTATGACAATATTGACGATAAAGTGAATCAAATTCTCTTCTTGCAACACATCACGCCACATAGCGTCACCGGCAGAACTCCCGCCGAACTACTGATGGGACGAAGACTCCGCTCCCACCTCGACCGGTTGCACCCTGCTTATGAACCAGAGAAACCAATAGGATCCAGCGGCCGCTGTCGCACCTTCCAGGTAGGAGACCTAGTGTATGCATGGAACTTATCGGGCGACCCGTTATGGACAGAGGCGACAGTAGTACGTGTAACCGGCCCCAAATCCTACGTAGTGAAATGCCTTGATAATAAACTGTGGAAACGGCATATCGACCAATTGCGGTCACAACTTGCAACGGCCAGTCAACAACTCCCCTGTGACCAAACCGAGGGGGGGGGAGTATGGAAAAAGAGGAAGTTCCAGGGAACCCATTCGAAGGGAACGACGATGTGAGCGACACGCAGGAAACGGGGCAAGAGGAAGAAACACTTGCACCTCAGGGAATAGAGGAAAATGTAGGCAACGAAGAAGAAATGAACTTCTAACTAGGGGCGGAACCACTGCCAAACAACGAACTACCTCAACAGGATTGCAATCAGCCAATCCAACGGAAATCTAAAAGACTTAAAAGACAACCGTCCTATTTAAAGGACTACGTAACTATACCAGATTTAAAAAGCCAGGGGAAGGGGTGTTGTGTATACAATAAAGTTAATAAAGTGTGAGCTTGGGGTGAAGTGCAGGGTTCTGGCCCTGCACTTCTGATTGGCTGATGGGCGGCCAGACCGGATTGGCCAGTTCTAACGAATCCGATTGGCCCTTAACTAAGAGTTCCTATTGGTTGAAAGAACTAGCGTTCCTAGCTCGTTATTGGTTAAAACTTAGAAGGGATGCCTATATAAGGCAGAGTTCACTGTTGTTAAATAGAGAAGTCACTATGTAATTAAAGAGCTGAAGTTCACCGTTCAGAGGCTGTCTCCATTCATTTCGACCCATGCTCAGTTCGTAACAGTTCCCCTCTCTACTTTTTGGATGACAAAGTTCTCAGCTGGATTGGTTAGGAATCTGTTCGATCTCCCATTTGATGCAGAGTATGTCTTCCAGTTGATATCAGAGTAGTTCAAGTCTCCCATTACTACTGTGGTATGTTTCCTATATACATTTGTTATTTGATTAGCAAAAACTTCATCTATTTATTTTGCTTGGTTGGGTGCCCTGTAGTATATAGTAATGGCATTCTTTTTTCCTTTTATATTGAGCCATATACATTCTAGGAGGTTTTCATCCTTGGTTTTGTGCATTTCTTTTTTTTTCTCCTATCATCAATATTCATCTTTGTTTCCTTAGGGAAGTCTGGAATACTTTTCCTCCTGTTGCAGGAATGCTAAGTTGTGCATCTTTTTAAGAAACTATGTCTGCTCTTTTATAGGTGTCTGCACATTTTCTCCCAGGGAGTGACTATGAAATTGATTGATCAGTTCCAGAGAAGATTCATTGGAATGGACTACAGTAGATAATAGGGGCTTTGCTCTTGATTGTTTTTTTCTAAAGGTGATATGTTTCGATTGGTCTTCTTTAGGTTCATTTATAGCATCATTTTTATGGAATGTTTTTTGTGGGTTCATTAGTTTTCTTCTTTCTTCTTTTGTATTGATGATCTCAAGGCAACATTAAATAAATTGGGATTTGAAATCTCTGCATTTTAGGCTGCCAAGTTGCACTGTTTGTTTTCTCTAATAGTTACATTTGTTCTCTCATTCCATCCAAGACTTTCCTGTTTACAATGAATACAGATTTTCAGCAATCTTAGTTGAAGGAAAACTTTCCAATTACATCTAACCATGGCAAAGGTATATTTAGGAATTGCTTTGTTTCATTTAATGGCCAAAACAGATAAACCAAAGAGATAATAGATAACCATAGAAAATACATTGAAATAAACTTTGAAAGTATTGACAAATTTATTAAGACTGCTGCAAGGATATGATAGCAATGGCAATTGCAAGTGTCTCTTTTAGAGATAAGATATCTTGTACAATGACTTGTCAGCTAAGAGAAAGAGAAGGTTCTATTTGGAGCTGGCATGAGAATAGGATAAGAAGGGCATCATTAGGTTAGCTCACCATGTTAGGAATGGTGTAGAGGCACATGGAAACCAATTTTACCAGTAAGTTCTTGCACAAATAAGTTCCTTCAAGAATTTTTCTTCCAGAAGTTGATCTGTGAGTAAGAAAATAAATACATGGAAAAACATTGTACGGACAAGGATAAAAGCTGTTCTGTAGAATTGGTAAGGGATGTTTGTTAGATACTTGAAATGGGAGAACATTGTTCCAAGCATGCTGGGTTTTTGTTTTCCTGATAACATTATTGAGGTTTCTGAGACCAGGCTATCTCATACACAATGTACTCAATCCTTAATGGATGGGAATATATCTCACTTTAGGAAAATTATCTACTGTGTGGAGATTGTTGAGTTGTCTGAATAATGACCCAACTTGCTCTAGAGATTATGTCAATGTGACTGCAGATAGCCATTCAGCTTTTTAAGAACAGTAAGTCTTGAGCTCTAACTCTTTAATATTTACAGCAATGATCAGCTGCTCCTTGAATTTACTAACAATTATATGTATGCTGACAATCCAAACAATAGCTGTACAGGGAATAACATTTGAGGAAGTTGAACAATGTTTAACTGAAGCCCTGGTAAAGCTGCATCAATGTTATTATGATAAACAGTTAAGACCAATCCAGAAAAAACTCTGGTGTATGCCTTCCATCCTCTCAATAATCTGGCTGCTAGGAAGCTGTATATTATATGGAAAGGGACATTATTGGAGCATTGCTACAATCCTAAATATTTAGGGTCACTAGATAGGGCAAAATAACATTATCAGGAAATTAATGGGGGTGCCAAACCAAGGCTCTAGCTCTTTGCTACTCAGCAGGCAAATACACATGCCCAGTTTGGTATAAATCATCACATGCTGAGAAATTAGATGTTGCTCTAAATGAAGCTAGCAGAATTATTACTGGATGCCTTAAAACTACATCTCTAAATAAGATCTATCACGTAGACAGCATTGCCCCAGCAGCTGTTCACAGAGAAGTGGCAGCATACAGAGAGAGGCTTAAACCGCTTCTATCTAGACAAATCAAGCTTGCATGGGTTGAAACCCAAGATTTCATGGACACAATTATGTTGTTTCTTTCTGGAAATTCTTTTGAATTGTCATTCTAGTTTGGTATAATCTATTAGTATCTCATACAAATATTACATCATTCTAATGGTAGTTAGTTTCTGAATTCAGAGAAATGTATCCTGTAATTTGAAGTTAGTAAGATGCTAAAATACTTACAATTAATACAGCAAAACTAGGTTTTGTCAAACCATTCAAAAATAAAACAAATTGTAACAGAATGGAAAACACAAACAAATTTTCAAATATAATATGTAGTAGTGGAGAACAGAGTAGGGCTAAAGCGGCAGCCAATATTTAAAATCTATAGAGCACCTTATATCCCCACAGTTATTTCTGTAGACTTTTGCTGATATGGACAAAAAACTAGGCAGAATTATCTCTGTTCTATGTCTAAGAAAAAGAAATGAAATATTATACAGTACAGTATTAGAAAAGCTGAGACCCAAAGGTTATCAGGCAGAGATGTCAATAACAAATAACTGTTCAACTTCAAAGACATGAAGCACGAGGCCAAGAGTTCTCTGAAACATGGAAAATATGGGGAAAAAAACAAGTTTTAACGGTAGCAGGTCTAAGAGAGAGCTACATCTTGATTTTGATGGAAGCAGTTGGCTGGTTAATGTGGCTTCTGTCTGGTTTGCATTGAAGATTGTCTACTTTTATTGCATGGATGGTGAGAGACTTGGCTAAATTCAAGTTTAGCAGCCTATTTGTCAGCTCTTTAAGAGATACAAGGAGTGGAGTGTCCTACACTATATTGTTGTATAGTAGAATATATAACATATAATAGAATTTTTAAAGTTTGTCAGAGTTTTCTTCCACTTCATCTTATACAAAATAAAATCAAAGTTGGATCATTTTAAGTTTTCTTTAATCAGTCATGCCTTGTGATTTATTAAAACTAAGTGCCTTTTCTAAAATTCCACAAATTTAGATCCTGTCACCATCATATTTTCTGTCAGAATCACTCATTCCTCCCACATGTAAAATAGGCCACATAACTCATCAAACACTTACTCCTTCAACCTTCCTCTCTTAAAGACAGGCCTAGCATGTTCCTTAGTTAAACAGACAATGCAACAGAGAAAATCTAAATAGAACTGGAAAGTGTTAGCTATACCATGGCATTATAAAGATTTGCTGTTTGATAACCACTGCTGTTGATGCTGTAATAATGCTTCAAAAATTGTTCAGCAGACAGTTGGTGCCTCTAGAATCTTTTGCCTCATTTTATTTCTAGACCAAACCTCTCTGATAAGAGAACAGGGAGATTTTTAAGATTAATATCAGACATTTGAGGTTGGCAAGGTCAAGAAAAAAGGCACAACAGGATTGCTCATAACCACTGTAAGCTAAACCAAAATTTTGAAAGCCTATCTGAGCTTCTCTTTATCTTATTATATTGAATAAAATGAAGAAGGATTTATTTGAGGTTTCTTTCTAACAATTTCATCTTTTTAGTATTCTGAAACTCATCAGTTTGCATATTTCACCTCCATTCTCCAGGTCAGATCTATATTCTTTCACACTAATTAAACTGTAAAAACTGGTGGTTGTAAATTTATACTGAGCCCTGATTAGGTAAGTCTTGTAACAGTATTAAAGATTAATATAAGATAAATCAGGGCAAACCCAAGGAAGAATATTTACCTTCTACTTAATAGAGTGGTAGTTAGGAAGGAGAAGACAGGAACTTGGTTGTATCTTAGTGCTATACAGTAAAACAATGTCCCCCAATGTTTCCATTTTTCCCTCAGAAAAATAATCCTGTGAGATAATTGAGCTGAGAGGCAGGCTAAGGGTAGACTTCCACATATAGTCGAATTGGTCTAAATATACAATGCTGCCTTAGGTGTTATCATGTAAGTCCTTACTTAATATTGTAGGATGAAAAATAAGGCCCATTGTAAAAATATAAATATTATACTTAAATAGAATTTTCTTTTAAAAACAATAGATCTATTGCTTTGTTAAAAATAGTGAATCAGACCCTTTGTCTGATATATATAACAATTATGCCCATCAAAACGTCTATTATGCATATTCCAGATGTCCTTGCCATAGTTAACATATGCAACAATCAGATGTCCAGTAGAAAATCTTTATTAGATTAATTTTGAAAAAGGTCAATGTGCCCTTTTGGCATGTTTCAGATACTCCATCCTGTGTTCTGGTGGAAAAACAAAATAACTTAAAATTATCTCTATATGGCAGAACACTAGAAAACACAACAAGCACTTGTCTTAGTCTGTTCCTATCTGTTACGTGTACCTATCTATTAAACCAGCATTCCATCATATAGGATAAACAAAGGAATGCCTTACCTTTCCACAACTTAATATTTTGAATAAATTGCAATCCTAAAATTTATTATGTAAACATACATGCTTAACTAAGGAATTCTGTGTATTGAATTAATATCAATTTCTAATTATCATAACAACAACAAACATTTATTTGGTCTATTTGAAATGCCAAAGAACTCAGAATGCAGAGTTGGAAAGGATTTCATATATTTTAGTCTCCAGACCACTAATTATCTTTATTATTTTTCGCTGAACTCTTTTTAGAGTCTCATTATCTTTTTAAACCACGATGACCAAAATTGAATGCAATATTCCATGTGTGGTCTTAGCAAAGCAGTCTATAATGGTACAAATACTTCATGTGATCTTCATATTCCTCCTCTAATGATGCAGTCTAGCATCACATTGGCATTTGTGGCAGCTGCAGCATTCTGCTGTCTCATACAATGGTTGCCCACTAGGGCTCCTAGATCAGTCTAACTCAGTTTATCAGAGGTTGTCCAACTTAAGTTTCAGTAACAGAACAAAAAGTAATACAGGATCATTCAATGGGATGTATTAGTTTCATACATGTTTCTGCTCTTGTACTATTCAAGCACTTCAAACAGGCAACAACAACAGCCAGAAGAAAATCATTCTAAAATTTAAAGTAGATATTTTGGCCTTGGAGACTTAACACTGATTTAAGTTTCACATAAACATCAGCGAAAGACCATTAAATTCAGCTCAAATTCTAGTGACCAAATAGAGTCACTAGATGTCATATAGCTTTCTTGACAACAATGTGAAAATAGATGGTTCTCTTTTTCTGGTAATTTTTTATTTCAGCTTTCAGACCTTGTCTATGATCTTGGGATACCATGGTTCTTCTCTTTTCTATGCGGACAATGTAGTCAGTGATCATTGGGGAGGAAAATCCAGTCTTTAATGTACTACAATATGAGTTCCCAGAGTTTGATCATGTTTTCACTTAAAATATACAGTATAAGAAGCCATTGGGAGAGGACACCTGCCTGTTCAAGATGAGATGTCATCATTTTGATAAAGACTTCTGATTTTTATACTAGCTTTTACTAGCTTCAGTCTCAGATGGATGGAAAATGCTGTGGAAGTATTGACTCATTATATCAGGGGTATCAAGCTCACATTGTCAAGGCAGTGTCACATGATGTATTGGGACTTTCCACCCTTCACTAAACTGGATGTGGTGTGGCCATCGTGTGACGCATCTGGCTTATGGGCCAGGAGTTTGACAGCCTTGCATTATATCAACTTTGATTCCAGACAGGATAGTATTATTTTTCTCTTTAATTTTTAAAAAAAATACTGCCATTCTGTTCTTTTTTGATAGAGGTTTGTTTAAAAGAGCACTGGAGATAGGATTAGATTCTTTAATCTTCCATTTTAACTAGAATGAATTGCTGTGTATTTATACATAGAAAGCAAAACTAGGAAATAAGTAATGCAATATAATATTTGCATTGCAAATATTATATTTATATTTTGTATTTCAAGCAAATATTACATTCTAAACAATGTAAGTATTTCAGCTCTACTTTTTACTATCATTTCAAAACCAGTTGTAATGTTTATTTTGATGTTTCTTAATAGTTTGCTAACATAATTGCTTAGATGACCAGGATTTGAAAAAAGTTCACCCAGTGGCCAAGCCAAGTATTATGGAAATTCATTATAAACATTGATTTCTAAATATTATGACTAGAAAGCAAGGATAGTTAGATTGTACGTAACCAGCATCATTCCCAGCATATGCAGAAATATACATATGTTTCCTGAAGTCTTTTTAAAATACGAGTTATGAAGTGAAATAAGAAATGTTTTCAATTATCATGAAAGATACTTCCTTCTAGAGTGTCATGATATTAGCAGTGGAGGGTGCTGTGGAGAAGACTAATAGCAAAAAGAGAACAATGTATTAAAGAACTATTGAAGAAAATTTCCACTCGAATTAGCTCATCTCTAATGGATTTGTGTCCTTTTGTACTGTGTAGAGTTTAGTTTTTGTTTAAAACTATTAAGACCTGGAAACATTGTAAGAGTTGTTGTTATTATTATTATCATTATTAACTCTAATCATTAAACATGAATCTCAGTCAACTGACATTCAAAAATGCATCACAGATACCATTGACTGGTGCTAATCGTTGATATAGGTTGCTGCCAGCATCCTAGGTATCAACCAAGTACCTTCTTTTTAAGACGTATGATGTTCCAAGTAGCACAGTTTTTTGCAGTTCTGCTGGAGTTATGCAGGAAGCTACAATTTCTTGATGTATTTTATAAAATTCTTGGACATGGTACCAAGTGCCCCAATGACAATGGGTATCACTGTTACATGTTTCATCCATAATTACGTACTTTCGATGGCCAGGTCTCAATATTTCATGATGTTTTCCCATTCTTTTTCTTTGACTCTGGTGTCTCCTGGTACTGCAATATCAATAAATTTGACTGCAATATCAATAAATTGTATGTTTCAGTTTTTGACAACTGTGATATCTGGCATGTTGTGTTCCAAATGACGATCTGTCTGTATTTGAAAGTCCCACAAGATCTTCACCTTCTTATTTTTTATAACTTTTTCCACTTTATGTTCCCATGACTTTTTTGATACAGGTAAATTGTATTTTTTACATAATGACCAGTGGATTAATTTGGCAACTTGGTCATGTCTAGCTTTGTAATTAGTTTGTGTAATTTTGCTGCATTCACATATTAAATGTGAAGCAGTTTAACTTTGTCATTGCAAAATTAGCAGTTTGGCTTGTCAGTGAATTTTTGTATCTTCGTTTTCAAGGGACTGGTTTGTAGTGCTTGTTCTTGAGCAGCAAGTATTAAACCTTCCGTTTCTTTCTTGATGGTTCCCATCTTAAGCCATGCCCATGTCAAGTTGTCATCACATTGTCCTTCAATGTTTTTCAAGTGCTGTCCATGCAAAGCTTTGGTTTTCCATCTATTTAGTCTCTCATCCAGCTGTTTTTCCTTTTTCTGCCTTTTTTCTGTTGTTTTTATAATTCTCTCCTTTTTCACAGACTGCAGCAATTTTTCTGTATTTTGTTCACATAATAATTCAAACTTCATTTTCCTTCTTCTACAGTTTGATGGATTTGCAATAGTCCTCTGCCCCCTGCTTTTCTTGGCAGGTACAACCTGCTGATGTCACTTCATGGATACAAAGCATGGTACATATTCAAAAGTTTGCAGTCCAAGTTTTCCAGTTCAGCCAAAGTCCAATTGATGATTCCAGCTGTGTTGCGTATCACTGGAAATGTCCATGTACTAATGGCTTTAATTATGTTCCCAGCATTCAGCTTTGATTTTAATATTTTGTGGACCTTCCTGATGTATTCCTTTTGGGTTGACTCTTTGACTTTTCCATTCAAGATATTATTTGCTTCCAATATGCCTAGGTATTTGTAACTGTCGTCCTTCGCAAATGTTTTCATGATGCTTCTATTTCCCAGTTCTATTCCTTCCATTTTTTCCATTTTTCCTTGCTGCATGGATAATATAACACATTTTTCAAATCCAAAGTTCATTTTGATGTCCCTGCTGAACAGTTGAATTGTGTTGAGTATTGATTTAAGTCCAGTTGGGCTTTTCGCATAAATTTTTAAGTCATCCATGTATAGTAGTTGATTTATCTTGCTATGTTGGCTTGAGATTTGGTATCCAAGTTTTATGTTTCATAGGATTATTGTCAGTGGAATTAATGTGATGTTGAACAGTAGTGGTGAAAGTGAGTCTCCCTGAAACATTCCTCGGCTGATGTTGATTTCACCAATGTTCTCCCCATTTGCTGTTAGAACTGTTTTCCATTTTTGCATATTTGCTTTTATATTTGTTTGTTGTTGAATACCTTTGTTCCAGGAAGCAGTTTTGTTGTATTCCACTGGGTTTTCCCACAGTTCTTTCCAAAAGTTCAACCTTTTTTCTTTACATGGGTGAACATTAGTTTGGACTCAATTTTCATCAGGGGACCAGTAGAAGAGGTGTTAGTTTCTTCTGAACTGGACATTTTCACAATATTGTTTCATTCATCCATCGTATCTTTCAATTTTCTTCACTGTTGCTATTACACAGTTTTAGTTCTTCCATGATTTCCATTATGGTTTTTTCCTTTGGATTGTGTTTTTTGTGTAAACTATTTTTCAGCTTTTTGTTCTTTAGTTTTCCTTCTTTCAAGTACTTTAAATTGCTGACATCCCCTTGTAGTTTTTTTTTTATTTTATTTTCAAGTCGAATTTTCCACTTTGATGTTCCAGTGGGTTTCTTTTTTGGCATTTTATAACCCAGTTCTGCAGTTATAACAGCGGCTGTCCTATATATTAGTTGGTTGGTTTCATATAGTGTGCTGGATGGGATGGAAGTTAAAATTGTTCATGGCAGTTGACAGATCTTTCACTCATTTCACAAAAGATAGGTAGCCTTTTTCTTTCTATGTTTTCTTTGATGTGGTTTTCAATCTTTTCTTTCAGCATTTTTGCTAGATCACTTAACTCTACACTTTTGAGTCATTGCACAGGAGGATCTTCATCCTGTATATTGCTTTCTTCTACTGGCGGGTCCGTTGTCTGTTCAGGTGTTGGAGCAGTTTCTTCAACTTGTTCATCATTACTTGTTGTTTTCTTTTTAGTCAATATTTCTAGATGTTGCATTTCCACATCTGTGAAAACTTTATTACAGAGCTGAAATGTCTTTAATCCATTAATCTGTGTTCAGTTATGTCACTTTACGTGTGTTTTTCAGTTGCATCATTCTTTTTTGAAATCCTCTGGCTATTGGTTCTGGCTGGTAGTAATATTTGATGATTTCTCCATTTTTTTGGTTGTCCATGTTTTGCACTTTTGTTCCAGTCGCTTTGCAGTTGCATGCCCTGGTTCCCTAGCAGGAACTGAGCCCTGTAGCCCCTTTTTCAACAGATGTTCAACAGGAGCCATAGTATCTGACGCTGCCCCTGCTGACTCAGGCGAGTATGATCCAGTGTGGAATTTTGTTGATTTATTCTCATCATTAGTGATGGTAGGTACCTGGGTTGGTACACGGTGGCTTAGCCAACTACTGTTATTATTATTGGTTAATCTTTAGTGAGATTCACAGCCTTTGGGGCTGGTTGGTAGCTCAACAGCTTGAGTACTAACCAACCATGCTCATGTAACTAGAATGTACCTAGGAACTGTTCAGGTAGCATTGGAGGATATAAGCTGTTCCAAGTAGGGTGGTTTTTTGTAGAAACAGGGTATTCAAGTCTGATAAATTCAGGATTTCCAAATAGCAAGGCAGCCTTTTAGGTATTGTTCCAAGGGATAACACATGATTTCTTTTTCCAAAGTTGCATTATTATTATTATTATTATTATTATTATTATTATTATTATTATTATTATTATTATTATTATTATTATTATTATTATGTTTAGCCTGTGTTCCCCAACCAGGGTTAAGGAGACAAGTTAAACAGAATGTGCAGCATTAGTCAGACAGGCATACAGATAAATGTGTGAGATAAGTTTGTATGTTAGTTAACATACAGTAAAATTAACAGATACGCTTGTGCTATCAAAAATATAGTTTATTCCATACAGATTTATAGCATAGTCAAAATAATAGTCCATTCATCATGTATCGTTTTAGTCAGTCCATTAAGGATATTCAATTAGCAAAATCCGTGTAGAATATCCAATATCAGTTCACTTACAATAAATCAGTCCTCTCACAGTTGATAAATCAACAGTCCTTTCTCTCTCCCGTTCCAGTAGGGAAAAAACGCAGTCTTCAATCCATCCAGTAATTAGGGATCATAAAGCCAGAGAGAGCAAGCTGCCGTGCCTTGCTTCTTTTATGGTGCTTTTACAACCACTCCCTTAATTACATTCTTACAGTTAAAGTTACAGACACTTTAACTAACAAACCATGATAACATATTTATTATTTTACCTAAACCAGTTAGGGTAAACAATGTTATCCCTAACAATTATTATTATTATTATTATTGTTGTTGTTGTTGTTGTTGTTGTTGTTGAAGGGAGACCAGGATAAATAAATCTTTTACTGATCAAAGTTGCACTATGCAGCCTTCCAGATGTGATTGCTCCCAGGAACTCCCACCATTTGCCATATAACCTAAAGCAGAGAACAGCTGCAGTTTAACTATCTAAGGCCATTCTTTCTTTATCTGTATAATAGACAGATAGCTAAGGACATTCGAGTGAGCATCCTGGATGTCTTCCTTTTCAAACATTTAATTTTGCTTATTTTTCTCTATATTTAGATGCTAAGACATGCTCTTGTAACTAGAATGTTTTGCTTTCAAACAAATGAGTAGTAAAGAGAAATTTTTGAATCACAAACATTCAAACAAGATCACTGATATCAACAAGAACCACAACTGTTTAAACTACATCATTCTGAAAAAATGAAAGTACACAATTACTTAAAAGGAGTCATTTACTCCTTTTGGCTTTCACAGAACCAAATTAAATTTATAAGGAAAGATTTCAATATTACTGTATATTATTATTTAATGAATTATACCATCTGCCATACGGAAGAGAAGAAAGCCATGCTTTGAATGATAAAATATTTCATATGTCAATGTAGTTTATTACATTTTAGTAAAAAAAATATAGCATGTCTTTTGCTATATTCAAGATATTTCTTGTAAAATTTTGGAATTTTCATTGTAGTATCTGTATTTGGTCTAGTGGTTAAGACAGTGGCAGAAACCAAGTGGCAGGAACCAATGGCAGAAACCAAGAGACTATGAGTGACTTTGATCCATTTATCCTCTCTCAGCCCAATCCACATCACAGGATTGTGGTTGTGGGGAAAACAGGAGGAGAAAAGAGTATTTTTATTACTTTGAATTACTTATATAAAAGTAATAAAGATGGTTAATAAATAAATAAATCTATGAAATGGATTAGGACAATTTACTACCTAAAACTTATTTCATTTACCTTGCAGTTAATTATATAAGTATAGGATTGAAAGTTGATATAGAATTAGTTCATTCACTGGTAAAATTATTTCTACAAATAATTTGCTGTTTAAAAAAATACTCTATTAAGGCCACTATTACTAAAACAGCAGTAATAGTGCTTAAGTAATAGGCTTAAAACATTGTTTTTTGATCAGTCAGTCTTAAGTGTTGCAGTTGCCTTTAAGAGTTGAGATCTTATATGGCTATCATTAAAGTCAATATGTTTCTTTCCTGTTAATAAACTGGACTATAAAGAATGATAAACGTTCCTGATCTGTAAATATAACATGAAAAAATTCACAATGATCTGGGATTATAAAGTCTAGGACTACTTGCCTAGAACATTGACACAATATCAAAGAAAATCAGTTCGTAATTCTATACTTCAGATTTGTTCCACATCTGATCATAATATGTATATTAACATGTTTATTAATATGTAATTAATTTTCTAGAAATTTATGTCAGTGCTTAGACCAGCTGAAAATAATAATATTGCATCTATTCCCCATACATCTATTGGTGCACCTTAGACCTCCACACGTGGTCTGCAAAAGAAAAGCTGTACAGTACTAGTTTCTCATAACATGGAGCTCTTAAAATGGCTAATTATTGTATACTGTACTATTAACGGCAATCATACTGTATCTCCTGGATCTTTCTGGGTGTGTTATTTCTTTCTCACCGACTAAATTTTGACTCAGGCTTGTTGTTCAATAATTAGAAAGTAGTCTTTTTCAGACTTTATGTAAATTTGAGGAAAGGTGAGAGCAGAATAGTGCCCATCTTCCTCAAGCTTTCCCCCTTTTTTTCTGCAGGCTTTTTCCCCCTAGCTGTGATGATCTTTTTGCATGATAAACATAGGACTGATTTTATCTACTCTGCTTACAATCTAGCCACAAGCTCTGCTCTTCAAGCAACTCACTTTAGGTCAGGCAGCTTTATTATATTTGTTGTAATAATGCATAAAGAGATTCCCAAAGTCTTATGCAATATTATCTAAGCTCCTACAAAAAAACAGAGAAAGGAAAGATCTCATCCAAGAGCCCAGGTATCAAAATAGGTTCATACTCTTCATACATATATATACACACATGACACACCGTCATTCATCCTTTTGGAGAAAAAGTCTTGGGACTGAGAAATCTCTTTAGGAATTATCCTTTATTGAGAGAGCACATATAGAGCAGAGGTGCCAAATTCCCATCCCAAGGGCCGGATGCGTCATGTGCTGGCCAAGCCCACACCCGGTTTGCAAAGGGGAAAAAAGTCCCGATACATCATGTGCAGTGATGGGTTTCCAAATTGTTTCCTACTGGTTCTATGCATTTCGTGTGCATGCACAGACAGGGCTGGTATTCTACCAGTTCTGACCAGTTCTATAGAACCCCTTGTTAACTTTCTAAGCAGTTCAGAGAACCAGTTGTTAGAAGAACTCTCCTTTTGTTTTTTTCCACCCTTATTACATTCTTGGAAGTATGACTAGACTTACTGTCTCAGAAGGAGAGTTTTTTTCTTTCCTGGTACTTTCTTAAAGGGGCAGGGCTGTTTTAAGCTTTTTACACTACTGTTAGGAGGTAAGACTCCCCTGGAAATACTTCCAGCTGGCATGCAATGATCAGCACTTGGAAGAAATAATTGAATAACGAAGCAGAGCTGCGAAAGAAGGTTTTTAATGACAAGGAACCAAGATGAGTCAGCAAGGCTTCTTGGCTAGCTAGAAAGATTGACATTCAAACATGAGTTTATATATCATTTCTGAGTTTTCATCTAAAACTGGGTTTTGGTGGAGTTTAATTCTGTCCTTGGTGACATTTAATCCTGTGTTTATTGATGGGATAATTTTCCCAATTCACCTTTGTTTGGGAGGAAAAAGGTTAATCTCTGTTCCTGAAAAGAAACTGGGTTGAGAAATCTGGCTAGTTCCTGTGTCTATTTGTTCTGGTAATTAGTTTAACAAGCAACAGTTACTGTTGTGATTTAATTATTTGAATTGTGTTTGCATTTTTTTCTGCCTCATGTTTTCTTTTTCTATCTGGGGAGGGGGGTCTTCCTTCACTGCTTTAGTGATATCTGGCACTGTCCTTTGGGTTGTACTTCTAAGAGGCAGGATGCAAGCTTGGCACTGATTTTTTACTGCCTTTCTGTGGGGCATGTGACCTTTCCTTAAATCTGGATGATTTCCTTAGGATATCTTGTGAGTTGAGTGAGACCAGCTGGTATATTTAAGTGGTGTAAATGGATCTAAGGATTGCTTTTCCTGGGTGTGTTCTTTCTGGAGAGCTTAAATGATCTCTCTAAAGGGTTTCACTTTATGAGCAAGAGTTGGCTACTGATAGTTATCATTGCATTTTAACTATTTTAATTCCTTAAGGTGCTCTGGCATCCTGCCTGATTTGTAACTCCGGCTTGCAGGTATTTTTAATTGAATGATTGGTATTTAGAGCAGCTTTTTGCAAGCAAAGAAGCTTTTTGTATTTTTGTACAGGTAATCCTTGATTTACAACAGTTCATTTAGTGACTATTCAAAGTTACTATGGCACTGAAAAAAGTGACTTATGACCGTTTTTCACACATGACTGTTGTAGCATCCCAACTGTCATGAGAGGCCAGGCGAGGAGAAGCACCTCTTGATGTGAGTGATATTGAGTTGTCCATGCTGACCCAGTGACATGACCACCAAGCCACACCCACCAATTAAATCATGCCCACAGGTTGTTAAAAAAATTGAATCTCACCCCTGAATACAGACCTCTATGCTGCAAAGCTGCCTGAGCTGTTTTTTTTCACTCAGTTGAGGTGCAGCAATCAGCTGAGCTAAAAAAACAAGGAAATATACCAAGGAAATGGCAGGGAAGTGGCAATCAGAGATGGTATTTGCAGGTTCTCTAAACTGGTCAAGATTTATTCTACTGGTACCCCAGTACTGGTCCAAACTGGCTGAATACCACTTTTGATCATGTGATGCCGCTGTGACACCATGAGTTTTACACCCCTGACATAGAGCATCCTTCCCTTTTCAGATTTTTTTTCTCTCATACTATGAATGGACCAATAGCAAATAGACTGGCCCAAAACTCAACCTTTTCTGCCATTCAATTGTCTAAGAAATAAAGCGCAAATATATTTATTCTAGCAGCTGATATATTTATCTTCATGCGGCTGATGGATTCTACATGGCCTATCTGAAAGCCAATCTATTTGTATGCATATTTTCTAGTCTCACATATAAATAAGTATATAATTGGGCATAGATCAAATACGTAAAAAGATCTTTACACGTAGTATATATCTTTTTATATTTACTACAGGCCATCAGCAGAATCACCAGTTTGCCATTGTCTCTTAATAGTTAGGCAGTTCCATCTGTGTCACAGAAGATGGTAACCTTATCCTTACTTCTTTTCCAAACAAAAAGACTAGCTCATAAAGAGGTTCCATATCATCTTTGGTGAAAAAAGGAGTTAAATGAAAGGAGAAAAAATCATGTCTAAAATATATCAGGGATCAATGCTAGATCTGTTTTTAATTAAGGATTATAGTGGTTGGGAAAAAAGAGTAAAGATTACATTAAATAAATGTGTTGGTGATGTATCATTGAAAGAATTTTCAAATACCAGTGAGAAGACCAAAACAACAACAGCAACAACCATGCAGAGAAATCATGAAATTAAACATAAAATTCAATCATGAAACCTAACATATCAGGGATAGGGAAGGTTTTTAAAAGTGAAAAAGGACAATACGAAGAAAACTGATGAATTAACAATACTGAACTGCAAAAACATAGTATAGAATTGAAGAGATCAGATGATTATAAACACATTTATGTCTAACATCTTGCCCTGATGTTTACATGGGAATGCATATTCAAACAGACCAATCAATAAATCAGAAAAAGTAGCCACAGAAGATACTCGAGATCCATTTTAGAATTCAAGTCAAGATTCCATATCAGAAACAAAGGATTTTCAAGTTCAGTCCAAGACTTCTAGAATGTTTACAAAATTTGGAGTTAACGGATCAAAGTTGTTCTAGAAAATGTCCCAGTGTTTTATTGCTCTCAGATTGAAATTTATTTATTGTAGCTTCATAATCTTCAGTTGAATACAGCTTTTACTGATCAGAGTTAATATTGCATTCTCTGACCTTTGTTTCTTAATCTGCTTTTGCATTTGGGAGGTGACATCTTAGTCAGAATTCATATTTCTACCAAGGTGAGTCGGTCCAGTATCTCTGCATTGAAATGTAACTTTTTTGCCCAGATTCTGCTCTTATTTCAGCTAGAAAAATGGTTCATCTATAGGAAGTGGTAAAGCTGGGTCAGCTTGGTGGTAAAGCTGACTTTACAATCACAATAGAAAGCATGGTCAATGCAAAAACTATGGAAGTTGCAATGCAAAATGTGTATGGACTGTTCAGGTTAATTACACATGATCTGGATGACACTATAATCACATAGTACATATAGCTATGCTTAATTAACTTTAGAATCTGAGATAGGTATCTTCTATGGAGTTGATAAGATTAATGATGGATGCAGTCATTGATACCTACACACCATGAGGAATGAAGAGCTTACATTTTCAAGTCAAAGAGCTATGAAGTTAATAGTCTTTTTAAATATAATATTTAGTTTATTGAAGGATAGTTAAAATGTTGTTAGTTGTGATCCGACCCGTTTTTAGTACTGTCCGACCCGTCACAACCTCATGGACAACATTCCTCCAGGCCTTCCTGTCCTTTACCATCCCTTAGAGTCCATTTAAGCTCATGCTGACTGCAGTGACTCCATCCAGCCATATCATTCTCTGCTATCCCCTTCTTCTTTTTCCCTCAATCATTCCCAGCATTAGGCTCTTCTCCAATGAGTCTTTCCTTTTCATTAGGTGGCAAAAGTATTTGAATTTCATCTTCAGGATCTGGCCTTTTAAAAAGCAGTCAGGATTGATCTCCTGTAGGATGGTTCGGTTTGATTGCCTTGCATTCCAAGACTTGCACAAGTCTTCTCCAGCCCCATAGTTCAAAAGCCTTAATTCTTTGGTGCTCAGCCTTCCTTATGATCCAGCTTTCACAGCCATACATTGCACTCTTCTACCTCTGTTAGGTCACTGCCATTTTGGTCCTTTATCATGCCCATCTTTGCATGAAATGTTCCCTTCATATCTACAATTTTACTGAAGAGATCTCTGGTTTCCCTATTCTATTATTTTCTTCTATTTCTTTGCACTGTTCATTTAAGAAGGCGTTCTTATCTCTTCTAGCTATTCACTGGAATTCTGCATTCAATTGGGTGTATCTTTCTCTTTCTCTCTTGTCTTTCACTTCCATTCTTTCCTCAGCTATTTGCAAAGCTTCCTCAGACAGCCATTTTGATTTCTTGCATTTCTTTTTCTTTGGGATGGTTTCAGTTGCTACCTCTTGTACAATGTTGTGAACCTCCGTCCATAGTTCTTCAGGCACTCTGTCTTTCAGATCTAATTCCTTAAATCTATTTGTCACCTCTACTATATATTCATCAGGGATATGATTTAGTTCATATCTCAGTGGCCTAGTGCTTTTCTCTAGTTTATTCGATTTAAGCCTAAATTTTGCAATGAGAAGCTCATGATCTGAGCCACAGTCAGCCCCTGGTCTTGTTTTTACTGACTGTATATAGAGCTTCTCCATCTTTGGCTGCAGAGCACATAGTGAATCTGATTTCTGTGTTAACCATCTAGTGATGTCCATGTGTAGAGTCGTCCCTTGGGTTGTTAGAAAAGAATGTTTGCTATGACCATCGTATTCTCTTGACAAAATTCTACCAGCCTATACTCTTCATTTTGTGCTCCAAGGCCAAACTTGCCTGTTATTCCTGTTATCCTTGGCTTCCTACTTTAGGATTCCAATCCCCCATGATAATAAGGAATCATTTTTTGGTGTTAATTGGATAAGGTGCTTCATAGAACCAGTCAATTTCATCCTCTTCAGGACCAATGGTTGGGGCATTGACTTGGACTACTGTGATGCTGAATCATTTGCCTTGGATTCGAACTGAGATCATTCTGTCATTTTGGGGATTGTATCCCAGTACTGCTTTTCCTACTCTTTTATTGACTATGAAAGTTACCCCATTTCTTCTGAGGGATTCTTGCCCACAGTAGTAAACCTGATGGTCATCTGAATTAAATTCACCCATTCCTATCCATTTTAGTTTGTGATTCCTAAGATGTCATTGTTCAGTCTTATCATCTTTTGTTTGATCATGTCCAGCTTGCTTTGATCATGTCCAGGTTCCTATGGAATATGGATCTTTACAGCATCGGAATTTCCTTTCACCACCAGATATATCCACAGCCCAGTGTCCTTTTGGCTTTGACCCAGTTGCTTCATTCTTTCTGGCACTACTTGTACTAGCCCTCTGCTCTTCCCCAGCAGCACCTTCCTGCGGGGCTGAAGGGAGCTCATCTTCCAGCATCATATCGTTTTGCCTTTTGGTCAATGGGGTTTTCATGGCAAAGATACTGGAGTGGGTTGCCATTTCCTTCTCCAGTGGATCATGTTTTGTCAGAGCTCTCTGTTGTGACCTATCTGTTTTGGGTGGCCCTACATGACATAGCTCATAGCTTCATTGAGCTATGCAAGCCCCTTTTCCACGAGAGGGCAGTGATCCATGAGGGAAGTTAAAATAGAAAACACCAAAATATATAAAAGAAAAAAGGCATTAAAAATAAAAAGTGTCTTAGAAAACACGTAACATCTTCCTAGCTGAATGCTGATTAGTATAATACGACAATATTAATTTCCCATTCCTTACAAAACAGGCCAAATGTAAAACTACTCAATTACTAAATCTGTTTACAAATTGTCATCTATATACTATATTAATAACAAAATAGTGAACAGGAAAACAACAAAGACAACAACAACAATAAATATTACATAAAATATAGAAATAATAAAATGATCAATAATAATAAAAGACAATATAACAATTCCAAAATTTTCTGTTAACAAACTTTTATCATAATCATCTAGGAAACCTCTTCTAATATACTACCATTATGAGGAAAGGTACTGAGTGCTTTATTGTTTAGTAAAATACTCATCAAGCAACTATATAAGCAATTAGCTTCTCTGCCCTCAATATTGATCTTTATCATTCTTTGAACTTTTGAACTCCATTATTTTAAAACAACTTAGATTATTTCAGAATTAATAATTTACTAAGGTTTATGAACATAGATATATAAGAAGTTTATCTCCGACTTGTATGTGTGACAGGAGTTTCATTTTGCCTTAGATCATTAATATGTATTTCACCTTACTATTTAACTTCTCTAAGCTGGGTAGTCAGTGATTATTTCTTCGGAGTCAAGCCATATGGCTAAAAATAGTGAGCAAAACTCTTCCAGACCAGACTATTTATATTAGCTCATTAAGAGGCTGTCACTTTCTGTTATCGCCTCACATTCTAAAATAAGGAATAAAACTGTATATTACCCAAGCTGATAAAAGTGTGCCAAGGACTGGCCTTGAAAGAAGAAATTAATTGGTATTTCAAAAGCTAATAAGGATGGTATAATGAAGCAAAAGATGGGAATACATACAAGACTGAGAAGGGAGGCAGTCTTCAAAATTGAGATACGGTTATGCAGTTTATCAGCTCTTTTAAAGATCTTGAAATTCTCTGTTCCTAATTTGTTAATACCTCAAAAATACATTTCCTTGACACTTCTTTTCAGGGTAAACTTATGGGGAAAAATGGGTTATATTCTAAAGGTTCTAATAAACAGGTGGTGTTCCAGATAAGCAGACAGTGTTTGCTTTCTTTTACATAATTAGGAAAGCATTACTGGTTGACCAAACGTGTGCCATAGTTGACAAAAATGTCTGTTGTGGGTTAGAAAGCCAAAGTAGTTTTATGAGTACCCATGGGCAATGTGTTGAAAACTGAAATAATTTTAAAACAATGGAGATGGGGACTTTTTAATTTTCAAAATTTTATATTTCTTTCACGAATGGAGTATTTGGATAATCCAGTAAGTTCTGAACATCATAAGTCATTTTTTTCTTTTGATTTTTTTCTTGAAAATACACCAATTAATAAAGACACAAGAGTGTGTTGCACAATCTGAATTCAGTTTATTGAAAATTCGAATCTCTGATGGAGTTTTTGTTAGGAGGTGGAAAAAGAAGATGACTTCATAGTACATGGTAGGAAAGGTCATTAGTTCTACAGCATTGAGCTTAAGTGTACCATATTTTAAAGAATTTAATATAATTTAATTTTACTTTTTAAAATTAGAGTTTTCAGTACTTTCTCAGAAAATTACCAAAGACGTTTGTATTCTGAAATTTAAAATCATCTAGACAGGTAGACTCGCATGTAACAGCACATCTTACACTTCATGTACAATGTGTGTGTCAGGAATGAACTTTTCTTTGGTTGAAAGCTGTACTTGGTGTAATGTCCCTGCTTCCTAATTTATTATACTCTAATTGAAATTCTACATTTTCATATAATGGAAGAATTTCCATATCTGTTTGTTCCAAGTTTCTATTACTTTACAGGATTAATGGTGGCAACATAGAAATTCTGAATCATAAATCATGCCACACAACATTAGCACTTATTTTGAGACAGCTTCCTTGGTCCTGAAACATATTATCTGCAAATAATAATAAAAAGGAAGAAAATTAATTCTCCTGAGGTCAAAAGTTACCTTTTACTGCTTCCTCTTTCAGAGCTATCTGAGATGTGAGTTCATTGGTATACAATAAACTTCCCCAGTCTAGGCTTTTCCAAATGAATTGGGAATGCTGCTCAACAATTTCCCCTAGCATGTAGGGAATTTTGGGAGCTAGAGTCCAAACATCTGGATGACACCAGGTTGAAAAAGCTGACACAGAACAATTACAGAACAAGCCATTTGAAATGTTTAAAAAAAACAGCTGAAGAAAGACTGTGACAAATAAAAGTCTGAATTTTCATTTTTCATGTCTGTTTGTAATGCCTGTCACCCTTGTTTCCCAGGGCACAGTTTAAAAAAGAGGATATTTAGTAGTAGGGGATTTCAATGAACACTGTGCAATATGTTAGAAGCAGGAGTGATTTATTGATAATTTGTCACTTAATTTCTAGGAATTGGAGACTCCAGGGCAGTACAGCTGGTAAATCATGTTAGTGATTTAATTGTTATTTAAAGAGCATTATGTTAAAGGAACGTTAAGGTGAACTGTCTTCTTCTGTGGGTAACGAGGCACTTGCAGATGTAAAAAGTGAATGCAAGTCTAATCATCTAAATGAGCATTTATTTTGCTTCTGATGTGTTATCAACAATAGATTGATAAAAATATAATTTTAAACAAAATTATTGTTTAATAAACAGAGATTTTGAATGTTTTCAAGAAAAGGAACTGATAAACTGGCTAGAGTTTTAACATGTTTATTATTCTATAGAGTTAAGAACTTCCCTACATTTTGCCTATAGAAACAGTTATTTTCACAGCTGTTTAGCGAGAATAGGTATGACTAGGTATGAATATCAATGGATTGTTCCACCAACCTTGTGGACTAATTTGACTTGAGATACTTGGTTAGATTTGACGCCATCAGGATGTTGGAACTGATTTGCTAGTTTGCCACTTTGTCGTTTGCTTATCTTGCCTGGCAACTTCTCAAACAACAAGGTGTTCCACTTCTTAGGAATACTGTTATCTCTGATGGTGATGTCAGCTGAAGTCAGCAGATTGAATATTCATGCGCAGGCAAGTTTGGATAATGCTCTTTGTTTATAAGAAAAGCCGTCTTATCAGCCTCACAGCTGCTTCCTTTTGATAGGTAGAACACATGTACTCTGATGATTCCAAGTTCTTTTAAAATTTAAAACCAAGATTATTATTATTATTTCTACAGATGGGCAACATAAGAAACATTTGTCTATCTGTAGTCCCATTTGCTACGGTTTCCTATATACTGAAAGGAATACAGAATTGAAATGTGAGATATGCTTCTTTTATAAGGGATCAAAGAGAAAATATGTTAAAGAAACAAAATGCAATATATAGTAGAAACATATGGAAATGTAAAATCTAAGCAGCAGAGATGACTTCCCAGTGCTCTAACAGAGAATGTGAACTGGGATTTTTGGAAGGAATTCGGCTGTCCTTACCAGCTGAGATGAAGGAGAGAGATCACTGGATATTATGCTAGGCCTGACTTAAGGCGACTTTAGGCCCTAAGAAGGACCAAAACATGATGAGATGATTTTGCTATCTGTTTTTGTGATTGGCCATGCTAAAGACCTGGCAGATAATATGAAGCCAGCATAGAGCCAAATAGGAAAATAGAGTAGGATGAAATAAAGGTTTTCAATCATTTTCTCGTTCTAAAATCTGCAAGTTAAAAAAAAAACCCGCAGAACCCCTGAGCAAAAAACAAAACTCTAGAGATAGAAAACACAATTCCACAGAATACAATGTGAAAAATCCTGATCTGAAAGATTAGAAATCCAGCTGCAAAGTGAAAGCTCACCATTCTACATCATATTTTATCCCACATTTTTATTCTTTCTTCATGAATGATGTTCATAATTCCAAAACAGGACAGGTTGTACTTAGCTTTTAATTTATTCTGAGGCTACTAGAGAAAAGTTTGTAACAAGTATAAATTTAACCTAAAAAAATTAAAACAAAAATAAATATAACTTTTAAAAATTTCCTTTATATAGAACTCTCATAATCTGATGTTTAAGAAAATTCCATATTCTTTCTAATGCAGAGTCATTTATATACAGTGACATCCTTTAAGTTAAGGTATTTTGTGACATAAAAATAAGTATTTGTAGCTGATGCTGAGAAATTATCTTGGAAGAGACAGAGACTGGTTGGGGAGTTCAGCAAATGAACCGGAAGAAGAGCCTGTTGCTCCATTTTAGAACACATGCTTTGAGTGCTTCTGTCATTTTTAGAAAAGACAAAACTTTGAAAAACTCCAGCTATATTGTGCCAAAAGCCTTAGCCAATGGCCTGACTCAACAGAAGTCTGTTTTTCTAGTTTAAGATGGTAATGTATACTCATAGATTTGGTTATTGCTATTTTTCTAGTTCAATCTACTTCATTTCTCATTGCTTTACCAAAAAAAAGCATGGCTTCAGTTTCTTTATCTGTAAAGATATTTACATGTATTTATGGCAATTTCTACAGCATGCTAAGCTAGGAAAGTGCTGAATCAAATTTAATAAGTACTGCACAGGTTAAATATATTTATTACAAACAGATGGTTATCAGATGTATGTCTGGAGTTCTCATATTTTTCAGCCATGCATACCCCAGTTCCACTATCAGAAGCACACATAAGAGTAGGCTGCCAAATAACATAGGATTTTAGCCAAATATGTTATTAATATATGAAATTTGTATGCAAGATTAATAATTTAAAATGGTAAAGAAGCATTACCTCAGCTAAACATGTAACAATAGCAACATGCATTAGACTTGGAGATTTAAATTGCAGTTCTATGAAATATTAAATATGCAGGCAGAATCTTTTAGACATATATGCATAATTTATTTGTCTGAATATTTGTCCTCCAGAGTTTCTTTTAAATTGTATATTTAAATGTGTGAAAGGAAGAGACAGACTTTATAGGCTGGAGAAATTACCCTATCAAACTTTTGGTATTCTTCTAAATCTAAACCAAGGATAAGCAGCCATTGGGTTTATAGAACTTCAACATTTGTAAACTAGAATTTGTTATAAAACAATTGGTATGGAACACCACAAACTGAATGAAACTCACAATAATTCACTCCTGATTATGTTAGGTTTCCTGTATATCAATAGCAGAATTCTAATTTCAAAAAAAGTTCGATTTGAACTTTGCAAATCGAAAAATCTCTGCAGTGAAGTAAGATTGGGACTAAAACCATTCATAATATAATGAATTCATACATGTTTTTATTTAATATAAATTTCAAAATAGATTTAGCTACACCATAAAAAGGATAATAGTGACTAATAATCATCATCCCTATTTTCATATAGCAACCATTTTATCTCATACAAATCTTTTGCATACATTCCTTTTTCTTCCTGGGAGAAAGACTTTGTCTCAGTTGAAAAAGGCATCATTAAATCTCTACTCTTCCTCTAACATTTTAATTATTATCTGTTTCGAACTAAGCAAACTCGTTAGCTTGCAATTCTAATAGTTTTCCTTCCACGACAGGCTCATAAACCTGCACTTCTGATTGGCCCGCTAATAGCGGATCATGATTGGTCGTTTTGGCTGATCTGATTGGCTGATAGCGGGTCGCCGCTGATTGGACACTCCCAGGGCGGCAAACTTAAATCATTGGTTGTTGTGACAGCAGCCAGCTCTATAAAAGGAGCTGCTGCTGCCCAAGTATTTTCGCTCTGTTCTGAAGTCACTAATAAAGAGTTGGAGTCACTATTCGATGCCTCGTCTCTGTTCTTTGTGCCCACTCTCCCAGATCTAACTCTGGCGACGAAGGTGGGATGCGGAGACGATAGAGCTGACTGAACACTCACTGAAAGCTAACAGAGCACGTGGCTGAGAGCGCACCAATAGTGGCAGAATGACCAGCGACGCCATACCACCCGCTCTATTTGATCCAGCTAATGAAGACTGGGACTCGTATATGGACAGGTTTCAGATGTTCCTGGAAACCAACAACCTGAAGGATGCTACACCTGGCAAGAAATGAGCTGTATTCCTGACCCATTGCGGATCTGCCGTTTTTAAGATGGCAAAGGCACTTGCTAAACCAGCAGAAGTCAAGACGATGGACTGGGACAACCTCACCCCAATCCTCCAGGCCCATTATGCCCCAGCGATGCTAACACTCATCAGGAGACATGAGTTTTACCAGAGGGACCAACAGGAAAGAGAAAGTGTTGGTGACTTCATCGCGGACCTCAGAAACCTGGGGGGACTCTACTTCCGGTTTGTCGGCTTCGCGAGCGGCAGGGTTTCGCGATCCTGCGCGATCCCCGCCGCGCTAGCCGTTTTGGTGCC
>BHEV01053349.1:0-21817 GCA_004319985.1 Emydocephalus ijimae
TTCCGCCCGCCCGTTCGCCGCCGGGTTTGCCGGTGCGGTTAATGCATGGTGTATCCCTTGGCCTGCCAGAAATTGTTCAAATGCCAGTACGGTGAACTGGGGCCCATTGTCTGACACTATTACATCTGGCAGGCCGTGCGTAGCGAAGAGTTTGCTCAGTTTCCTTATCACCGCTTCTGTCGTGGTTGACTTCATAGTGCTTACCTCCAGCCAGTTGGNGGCGGGTGGATTTGCTCTGGACTCTTGGCATTGTCTACATTTGGCAACCCAGGTTTCAATCTGTTTATCCATTCCTGGCCACCATGCGTAGCTTCTGGCTAGGCTTTTCATCTTAACCATCCCCAGGTGCCCCTCATGCAACATTCCCAATACCTTTTCCTGTAATTTTTCAGGAATTACCACTCTGTCCCCCCAAAGTATGCAGCCCTTTTCGATAAAGAGTTCGGTTTGTCTGTTCCGGAAGGGTCTAAATAGTTCGTCTATGTCCCCTTCCGGCCACCCTTTTCCTACCCAGCTCAAGACTCGCACCAGATGTCTGTCTTTATTTGTTTCTCTGGCAATGTCTGTCGTGGTCACGAGTGGGTTGGAAATTGTCTCTATTTGGAGTACCTCTGTTGTGGGTTCTGGGTCGTCTTCCCAGTCCGGTAAGGGTGACCGGCTTAGGGCGTCTGCATGGGCGATGTCCTTGCCGGGTTGGTGTATCAGCTGGTAATTGTATGCTGCTGGCAATTTGGACCACCTTGTCATTCTTGGCAATAGAATGTTCGGTGTGGCCCTGTCCCCCGCCAGGATTCCTAGCAGCGGCTTGTGATCCGTGATGATTGTAAAAGTCCTACCGTAAAGGTATTCGTGGAATTTCTTGACGCCGGCGACGACTGCTAGGGCCTCCTTGTCGAGCTGGCTGTAGTTCCGCTCTGGCTTTGAAAGTGTCCTTGATGAGAAAGCGATGGGTGCTTCGCTCCCGTCTGGTAGCTGGTGGCTGAGGATGGTGCCGATTCCAAAGGGTGATGCATCGCACGTTACCGTCAATGGCAGAGTCTCGCTGTACTGGATTAGTACCGCGTCGGATGTTAGCAGGTTCTTTGTGTTGTTGAAAGCGCTCTCCTCCCGTGCTCCCCAGGTCCAGGTGGCTGTTTTATCTAACAGCCTATGTAGCGGTTCCGCCACGGTCGCCTTTTGAGGTAGGAAGACATTGTAAAAGTTTAACAGTCCCAAAAAAGCCTGTAATTCCGTTTTGTTTTTTGGTCGCGGTGCTTCCCTTATGGCTCTCAGCTTCTTTTCTGTGGGGTGAATCCCTTGTTTGTCTAGGAGGTACCCCAGAAATTCGACCCTTTCGGCCCGTAGCTGGCACTTCCCTTTCTTTACTTTAAGTCCCGAATCTCTGAACTTCTGCAGTACCTCCCTCAGCCTGGCTTCTAGTTGTTTCTCATTTTTTGCGGCCACCAGGACGTCATCAAAGTAGGGCACCACCCCTTCTATTCCCTGGAGGAGTCTTTCCATAAGGCTTTGGAAGACTCCTGGTGCCCCGCTGACTCCAAACTGGAGCCGGTTGCAACGGAAAGCCCCTCGGTGCGTTATGATGGTTTGGGCTTCTGCTGTTGTGGCGTTGACTGGCAGTTGCTGGTAGGCTTGCGCCAGGTCGAGCTTTGCGAAGATCCGGCCTCCCCCCAGTGAGTGCAGAAGATGCTGGACTACTGGGACGGGATATGCGCTTTGTTGGAGCGCATGGTTTAGGGTGGCCTTGTAGTCACCACAAATTCTCCCTGATCCATCTGGCTTGATGGGGGTGACAATTGCGGTCTCCCACCGGGCATGATCGATCGGTTCCAGCACCCCTTGCGCGATGAGCTTATCGAGTTGCTCATCGATCTTGGGCTTGAGTGCAAATGGCACTCGCCTGGGCTTAAGATGGATTGGGGCGATGCTTGGGTCTATGTTAAATGCAATAGGGGACCCCCGGTACTTGCCTAACTGGTCGTTGAAGACTTCCCGGAAGTCCCTCACGAGTGCTGCTTCCCAGTCTGCCTCTGCGATGTGGTGTATGCCAGTTACCTCGATGACCAGGGGTGTGAACCACTGTAGTCCCAACAGGCTTGGCCGATCTCGATTGACGATCGTCAGGGGTAGCACTTCTGTGTGGCCCTTGAAGGTGACTTTAAAATGGCCTCTCCCGACTACAGGGATTCGGTTCCCCTGGTAGTCTTTGAGGGTTAGTATTTGGTCTTCCAGTTCTTGGCGGCGGATGGTGGGGACCAGGTGCTTGAGTGTGCGCCAGGAGACTATTGAGAGGAAAGACCCTGAGTCCACCTCCATGTTGCATTCCTGGTCTTCTATCCCGACCGTCACGTATACCTTTCTGGCGCCGCTGGTGGAGGAAGGGCCAATGACGACAGTCTGGTGCGTTTCCTCCCTCTGTCTCATCTCCCAGAGTCACCTGTTCCGCCCTTCTCGGCTCCAGCGGTTCTCCGTCTGCCTATCTCAGGTCCTGGTGGGGGTGCTGTCTCTCCGTCGGGGGCTGGGAATTTGTCGCCGTGGGCTGTAGTGCTTCTTATTCCGGCACACCTTGGCGATGTGCTCCCGTTTCTCGCAATGCCTGCAAATGGCTCCGAGAAAACGACAGTCTGCTCGGGGGTGATCGCTGCCGCAGCCGGCACACTGGAACCTCGACTTACGACCTCGTGGTTCCCGCCGCTCCCGCACTGACTGGAGACGGTGGATCTCCTCCTCCTCGTCTTCGGTTTCTGAGAAAGCGTCGATGTCGCCATGGTGTGTGGTTGTGTGGTCTGTCACAGGCCTCCTCTCGGGGGTCGATGTGGCCTCTCCGGTCGCCGCTCATGGCATGATGCTCGATTGTCACATCCGGGCCGCTGATTTCTTGGCCGCTTCCGCTGCAGCGGCTTCGGTGAGGGCATCGGCGAGGGAGATGTCTCCCTTTGCCATGATGTGGCTCTGGAGGATGGGGTCTCGGAGTCCCAAAACGACGCGGTCTCGCAGGGCCTCGTCCAGGTTGGTGAACTCGCATAGGCCCCCCCCAGGTCCCATAGTGCCGCTATGAAGTTGGCCAGCCCTTCGCCCTCGTGTTGATCCCCCGCCGGTAGAATTCGTGCCGCCGGATGAGGATGGGCACGACGGGGGCGTAGTGGCTCCGCAGCAGGGGCTCGAGATCGTCCCACTCCATCGTCTTTACATCCTCCGGTTTGGCCAAGGCTTTGGCCATTTTGAAAACTGCGGGCCCACAGTGTGTGAGGAACACGGCTCATTTCTTGTGGCCGTTGGCGTCCTTGAGGTTGCTACTCTCGAGGAACATTTGGAACCTATCGGTATAGGATTCCCAGTCCTCAGTAGCAGGGTTGAAGGGAGCTGGTGGCAAGTTGATTCTGGCCATGTTGCTGGTTGCTGCGTGCCACCTCGCCACGTGCTGGGTGGTCTCTTGGTCTCACGATCCCACCCTCGTCGCCAGTGTTAGATCGGAGGCGGATCAGTTCGACAGAGACGCGAGACCATTCTGTGCGTTCAGCTCTTTATTAAGTTTAGGTAAAGGTCTGGGGATGCAAGCCGCGGCAGCCCTTCATATTGTGCTGGCTCGCGGCTCGGCAGCCAATGACAGCGCTTTGAATCTCCCGCGATCGGTACAGCCAATCGCGGTAGATTCCTAACGCTCCAATCACGGCTGACCTGTTGACCAATCAGGTCTTCGCTGGTCCAGACCAATCGGGTGCGAGGGTTTCCGAGTATGCTAATACTGTACAGGCACCTTTCCATGGCCCCTGAAAATAGCATTCACTTTTTGAGGGGACAATGTGATTCTTATAGGACAGGTAGGAAGTCATAGGGTGTTTCCTAGTAGGTCTCACATCCTGGCATTAAAACTAGAATAGAATTAGAACAGAACAGAACAGAACAGAACAGAACAGAACGGAACGGAACGGAAGGGAAGGGAAGGGAAGAGACGAGACGAGACGAGAAGAGAAGAGAAGAGAAGAGAAGAGAAGAGAAGAGAAGAGAAGAGAAGAGAAGAGAAGAGAAGAGAAGAGGTTGGTTGTCCAATCTCTTCCTACAAACTTCCAGTGTTGAAGCATTTACAACTTCTGAAGGAATTAAGTGATTAATTGTTCCAGTGATTAATTGTTCTGTCAGGAAATTTCTTCTTAGTTTTAGGTTGCTTCCCTCCTTGATTAGTTTCCATCCATTGCTTCTTGTCCTGCTTTGGAGAATAGCTTGATTCTCTCCTCTTTGTGGGAACCCCTGAAATACTGGAGCTTTCTTAACTTCCACAAAGTGTCTGAGTTACCTTCCTTTATCCCATGTCCTAAGTCTCAAGCTACCAATAAGGAACCCCTTCAAGGCAGCAAATGTGATGAGTGACAGCTTTTCAGTTCTAGCATTTTTCCCCTCACTTTTTAAAATCAATTTGATGCTGCTGGCAATTCGCTTGGTAATGAGTTAACCTGAAAATGTCTAAATCAGTGCTTCTCAACCTTGATAACTTTAAGATATGTAGACTTCTGGGAGTTGAAGTTTGATTTTAGCCATTTAATCTTCCTTCACCCAATAATATGCTTATAGCACTTGATCTGTGCATATGTTCTATGGGACCAACTTACAATTGAGTTTGCTACAGATGCTTTCAGTGATTTATTCAGATCTTATTGTTCTCATTAGAATTAATCTGAGTGATAGATTGAAATTTGTTCACTGCTGCTGTCTGTTTGCATCAGCTTATTACAGATTCCAAATGACACATCTACAACTCTAACAAAGGTTCTGGTTTCTTACAAAAAAAAAACCTGTTGAAGTAGAAAGAAAATCTTTATGGAATGAGTCATACTAATAATAATGATCAAGCTATGCAGTCGCATCATTCATCGGGTATTAATCTGTTAGTAAAATTAAGTAGTAGAGAGAACAAACAACTTTTTCCAGATAGCATTTTACCCTTAAAGTAAACAGATGTATTGTTATATTGAGTGAGCCTGTAAAAGTTATTGAAGAAATTCAATATATATTTTTTTTGTAAAGAAATTATAAAACACAGTGGGAATGGAAATATTTAAAACAGAAAAATTGCCATAAAACCCAAATTTGCCCAAAGCATTTCAGAGTTATTAGTTTTCCAAATTTGCTACTTAGATTCACAGTAGTATAAGTACCGTATAGGGAAGTCTTCAGGGCTGTCTCAGATTGATTGGCGGCTGCATATTCCACAAAGGGAACTAGTTGTTCCAACTGGGGAATAACACCAGTGCTAATAAGTGTGGGGTTTGATTGTTGTTTGTCTACAGTAGCCTGTCTGCCATGTTAGAGGATATGTTAAGCTTTGATTAGATTCAGGGAGATGGGACTAGATATGGAACATTAAAAGATGGGGAGAAACTTCTGTAAAAGTACTCCTAAACTAGGGTACTGGGGGCGGATGTGTAACTGGATAACAGATCCCATTCTAAAAACATATACAGTTATATGTTTGGCATTATTACTTCTTGCACAATTGGCAGAACATTAAGGCACTATATGTGAATTATTAAATTATCAACCATCTGAACTGCAATATTTCCTGCCATGGCCCAAAATACTGACTCTTTTATTAAAATTCTTCAGAAAGAATAGATATTTCATGAATATTCATAGCATACTTTAGGTCACTGGGTTTGACAAAGTAGGAAAGGAAAGATGAATCTGTGTATGCACAGTCTTGTTTTCCTCCTTTTATGCATAAAATCCAGAAATGGCTGAGCAAGTAGGCAGTAGGCGGTGAAAAGATGACTCTGGGCTAGACATGAAAGAATAAATAAGAAATATCAGAAAGCTAAATGCATTCAAAGAAAATGCATCTGGAGTATGTATAAGGGAATTTGAGAAGATTGTGATAAAGACAGCATTATAAACCATAGAAAACCTGTTGGGGGGGGGGGTTAACTAGAGAAAAATAAGAATCTGATAATGAATAAACCCGGTGGCTATATTATTGCCCTTATCATAGTTCCTTGTTGTTGTTTGTTAAAAGATGATCCTTAAGCTTTTTTTAAAAGATCTGTTAAGGAAAGGGTGCCCTTGAAATAAGGATATCACTGGAAACTTTCAGGCTACCAGTGTCTTGCTATTTTACAAAGACAGATTGGTAAAGCAATATTCAACTCCTGCAGTAATGGTAATGGTAATATGGTACACATTAGTCAATACATAGATATCCAGAGGGGTAAAATTTTACTGAATATAGAGATTCAAACAGAGGGTTCTTTCTGAATACAATTTAATCAGGTATCATTATGCACTATCTAAAATAGGGCTATCAAACTCCTGGCCCACGGGCCGGATGCGTCACATGCTAGCCACACCCAGTTTAGCAAAGGTTGGGGAAAGTCCTGATATGTCACATGGGCGTGGCCAGCATGTGACACATTGGCCAGGAGTTTGGCAGCTATGATGACGTGACTTTGACACCCCTGAATCATATAGTTGGGGGAGGAGTTATCAGTGTTAATTGGCAATAGCATTATAAAACTTTTTAAAGAATCCCTACAAAATGTATTCTATTTTCATTATCATTGTAAGCATCTAGTATACACAGTAAATACACATACAGTATGTAATAATTTAAGACTGCAAGTCATATGTTCAACTTTTTCTATGGATTCTGTAAAAAGTATACCAGAAACTATTTCTATGGATTCTGTAAAAAGTAAACCAGTAACACTGATGTAGTGATTAAGGCACCAGGCTAGAAACCAGGAGACTGAATTGTAGGCTTGCTTTAGACATCAAAGCAACTGGTGTCCTTAGGCCAGTCACTCTATCTTAGCCCTAGAAAGAAGGCAAAGCAAACCACTTCTGAAATTTTACCAAAAAAATTGCAGGGACTTCACAAAACTGACTCAAAGGGACACATACCCAAATAATACTTTTTATTATATTTCCTTTTTCTTATCTCATACTTTTGGTTTCATTACTATTTCTTATTCCTTGCCCGAATTTTTTATATTGTTTATGCCAAAAGGAAATTTTTGGGATGGGCATGTATATGTGCCTTGAATAGGTTGTGCCCACCCAAATGTAGGAAATATTACATAAGCCTTAAAACTGATTAGTGTCTGAAGATAACATTGTCTGGTACTCTGAGCATTCTCAGGTAATTATCTGCTATAATGTTACAGCACTTCTATTTTTTTCTTTTAAAAAATGTCCAGATGAAGTTTAACAAGATAATTAGCCATGAGTACTGAAGGCTGAAGAACAGAACATTTTGGCTTCCCATTATTAATACAATTTTAGGCTGACATTCTCTTGCCAAGAGATGCATGTAACTTAAAATACTTCTGCAGTAATTATTCTCTTTATTTCAATTTATATGGCTGCCATCTTAAAAACACGTGGCTGCTGCTACAAATTAGACAATGTGACACATCAATAATACATATGAATCTTCAAAAGGGTGCTTAATTTCAATGAAGGATTGAAAAAGCATCTTTTTCAAATACTTGAAGAGCTGTGATACTCCATTCATCACTAAGAAAGCAAAATTCATTTCCACTGAAATACCTTAGTGGATTGAGGCAACTAAGTTCCACCTTAATGCCTTGTAGATTGAAGCAACTCACCTCTTTGAATTGTTTCATAGTATCAAAGCAAATTGAGACCTGCCTCATATAGCATAAAATATAGGATTAAAAGGGATCTTGGGATTAAAAGGGAATCATAGGATTAAAAGGGATCTTGAAGGTTTTATAGTCCAACCTCTGCTCAAGGCAGGAAAACTTATACCATCCCAGTCAAATGATTGTCCAGTCTCTTTTTGCAAATCTCCAATGATATAGTATCCACAACTCCAGAAGGCAAGCTATTCCACTGATTAATTTTTCTGTCAGAAAAAAATCCTAAATTCCAAGGTTGAATCTCTCTTTAACAATCTTGTACCCTTTACTTCTTATTCTGCCCTTCTATGCTAGTACCCCGCTCTCTTGGTCTGCAAATGATATCCAGAGTGTGTTTGAACTATGGATAATTATTGGTTTTTCCACATTTAGACAGCATGGAACTAAAGAGTTGCCAGGATCACCACATGATTACGGAAAAACTCTTGAAGGAATCAATCCCCTTACACCTGAGAAGAGTAATGTGTGGCCTGATTAATCAGCTCTCAAAGCCATATGGTGATAGAACTTTCCAAAGCTCCAGATTGGAGGCTGCTGTGTCCTAACACGCATGCCCGAAATCCCCGCGTGCTGATTGGTCAGGACGCGGGGATTTCGAACCGGCCGAAATGGCTGCACTGATTGGCCAGGTCGGAGCCTTCCGCGATTGGACGGTTCACAAGAGCGGGAGACTTAAAGACCTGTCATTGGCCGCAGCCGGAGCCTCCGAAAAGTAATAAAAGCCGCGGCCGTTTGAATTTGCGTTCGTTCGGTTCGCGATGTTAAATAAAGAGCTTTGAAGGTTACGCACCGCCTCGGAGCTTCTTTCCGGACACAACAGAGGCGATGTGGTTTTAAATGGCATTCACACAACTTGCCTAACTTTGATATTGAATTAACCATTCTCTGGGTTAACAACACTGTAGAAATAGTTGCTTGATATTTAAATGAGTTGGTGGGATGTGTTGTATGAACAGAGCCTTAAGTATTTCTGTACTCATGAAAACAAACAGACTAGTCTGAGACCAACTAAACTTTCAAAGTCATCCATTGGAAACTCAGCAACTCAGAGCCCTTCAAGGCCAATGACAAGAGACAGGAAGCCAGGGAGATGGGACCATTCTTTCATCAATGAGTTACCCTTTTGCCAATTTTCTTCAACAAGCGCAGGCTTGTTTTTGAAATCTATGTGCCAGGAGAGACATTCAGTGGGCCTACTATATAAAGTAGCAGGTGTTGATTCAATTGCTGCTTCCTTGTCCATACGGTGACTCAGCTGACAGAAAGTGAGATTTGCAGATGCTTATTGAATTGTGACTTACTCAACTCTGTTGATATTCTGCTTAAATTAATTTAGCAATGTTCTCTCACCTTCTGCTCACCTCTTTCCTGGATATTCAAAGTACTGCCTTGGAGCGGTTTATTTTTCCTATTTATTTTAGGCTCACTGAAATCTCTGTTGCAGGAACAAATCTTGTACACAAATTATCTTTGTTTCTCTTTATGAGCAGTTAGCTGTTGAGACCTACATTCCAGTAGCTTTCATTGTTGACTTCATGTTGCACTTTCTGACTCTCTGCCTTTCATCCTTAGGTACTAAATGGTGAAGGTTATAAGCAATCCAGTTAGGCAGCCACCCAATCTTTTTAGGCTCACTAATGAATTTTGACAATATGTGAAAGCCAATGCATATTATGTGCAATTTGCAGGGCCTTGGAAAGCTTTTTTCATTAAAGTTCCACATAATCCAGTATCTGTTTTGCAAGGTTCTTAATTATTATTCAAGCCTTCAGCACTCAAGAAAAAATTTGCCAGCACACTTCAAATGCAATTTTCAAGCATTCCATTGTTTATATTTCTCAATTCTAAGGTTAGAATTATTTCAGCAAAATTAGCAGAGATAAGTGCAGAATTCTTCTCAAAGTGGAAAAATATTTATTAAAATATCAAGACATCTGTGCTAACATACCTATATTAATCTAGGGTTTATGTAGGTTGCAAAAATCTAGATGACCGCTAGATGGCAGGAAAAGAGATAGAGCAAACCATTTTCTACATGTAATTATCATCTGGATTTTTGCAGCCCATCAAGATTTGGTAGTCCTATTAAGATTTATTAGATTTCTATCCTCCAGTCCTGGGGTTACCAGATGTCGAGAGAAAGCAGAACATGTATTCCTTTTTGTCCTCATGCCCTCCATCTGGCAGGCACTTAACATTATCTGTATGTTTTTTAAAGTTTTTTTAAAACACAATATCTCTCCCTGAGCTGCTTTTCTCCACTGTGCAGCATTTAACTAATTTAACAACTGCAATGATTCACTTAACTGTAGCAAGGAAGGTCATAAAGTGGGGCTAAATTCACTTAACAAATGTCTCACATAGCAACCAAAATTTTGGGCTCAGTTGTGGCTATAAGTCTTCCTATATATTACTGTTTGGTTCCCAAACGCCTCACCGGCAAACAGAAGGCTGGATTCAAAAGTAAACAGAGAGCCTTGTTTTAATCTAGTTTTCCTCATGTTAGCCTCCTATATTGCTAATTTTAACTATCACTAGGATAGTTATATTGCTAGCATTATTGCACAGATGGGCTATGACAATAAACTCTAAGCTCAAAGTTATTCTGAGTCCTGCTATCCTCTTTCTCATCAGGATAAATTGAATCAAAACTTCACAGAGTCCAATATATTCTGACTTTTATTTCCTCTTAATGAAGCTTGTATATTTTATTAGCCAGTATTTTCTTCCATCACAAAGTAACAAACTGTCTGCTAGTAAAATTACAGCACCCTGTCCTCTTTTACAGCTTGCTTTTTTTAAATAATATGCTGATTGCAACAGCTTTGCTCTTGCCAAAATAAGTAAACTAAATGCCTGGTAAAGGTAAACAGACATAAAAAACGGGTGGGTTTTTTTCCAAGTTTCCATTTAGAATTCATTTGTATGCACATTTAGGCATCTGTGAGGCACTATAGGCCACCAGACTTTACAAATCATCACACTGAATAGCCTGATGGCAAATACATCCAGTAAATACCCTAACACATATACACTTATAAAATAGGACCCAAATGCTATGATTCCAAGCACCCTCAGAATTAATCTGGATTGAGTTCAATGGAACAAGCAACAAGCTGATTGGTTTCTCTGCCAGGTTCCAGAAAGAACACATTTTTAAATTCTACCCTATATTGTGGAAGAAGTCTATTCAATTCTCATCTGAACCAACCTACATATCCACACGTCTGGCAACTCAAAAACAGGCACAGGCGCCAAAACCCTGACAACCTCTTTTAAATATGTAGCTCTCAGAATTTTGTAACACAGCTCATCAACAATAGATAAGCATATTAGATGAACATCTGTATAGAAGTCCCAAAGGTGCTTTTCCAAGAGGCAACTGGACGTTCTGGTTTTCCAGCTCTGACTGGATGGTGGGGAACGGATTTATATTCCTTGCAGAGAGCTGGTCATTTGCATTCTAGTAGAGAGTCGTTGAGGGCTCTTGGGGGTTTAACTGTGTCCTCAGGGTCACCTGAGAAGTGCAAATGAGTGTGGAGCCTTCTTGGAACTGCTGAAAGGACTGTGTTGTAGACTGGAGATGGATGATGTTGTATTCCTGCCCCTCTCTATTAAGAGACGGCTGTTCAAATTTGACATATATGGCCTCTTTAACTTCTCTTTCAAACCAGCAGTCCTCTCTGTCTAAAATGTGGTCTTTGCTGTCTTCAAAAGAGTGGCCTTTGTCTTTTAAATGCAGATGGGCTGCTGAATCTAGTCCTGATGAGTTTGTTCTCTTATGTTGTGTCATGCGTTTATGAAATGGCTGTTTTGTTTCCCCAATGTTACAGGGCCCCCACAAAGAATTGAAGAAACATTATGATTTAAATCTTGAGTTAAGTCTTGGTAATCCATAGCCATGGTCCATGGCCACAAAAGGTATTTAAATGGTGAAGAAGGTTGAGAACCATTGCAACAGAATGTACCCTTAATAATATCTCTGGTATTAATATTACAAGGTCTTCTAGTGGGGATTTTTCCTTTTTTTGCTAAAATAAATCTGATTACTGGATATCATTTGGACTGCATTTGAGATTTTAGGCATGCAAAGTTGGTGCTCCAAAACTGAGCTAATGGTCATCACAGAATAGCTAGTATTATCAGGAGACCTTCAATAGCTATTAGAATTCCCAGTATAACATCAGAAACATCTGAAGACAAAGACAGAATGGTTGTGAAGTCTGACAGAGGTCAGGCCTTCTGTGTGTTAACTTGAAAAAAAAAATCCCATTTGCCTTATGTTGTTTTATTGACCCACATGCTATGGGTAATCTCAAGAAATAATATTGCAAAAGTTTGGTGTAACAAAGTTATTTACATGTTGTGTTTCTTTTTTTCTTTGTGCATATGTGTCTGTATGTAGGTTTTTGTGTATGTTTTCTAGGAAAGGAAATTCTATGCCAGGGGTTGATTTTAAGCATTTTGATAGTCTTGGATTATAAAGGAAATTAGTAAATGTGGTAAGTCCAAACTTTAAATGGGTTGAGGATTCAATAAATCATTTTAGAACTGAACTGGAACAGCCAACTGACATGTAGTTCCACAATAATTTATACAGCCTCAGACTCGAGGAGTCTAGAATGCAGCTATTGATCCCATCTAGAAAAAAATATTTTCCCCAAGCCCACCTATAAATTCTTTTGTTGGAGTTTCAGATTCTTAAATGTGTTCTCCTAAACATTTGTACTGCTTGTTCAAAGGACATTAGTGCTAACGCATATTGCTCCTATTGTATTAAAGAACAAATATCCCCATATGTATTACCTAAAAATGTGCTGGGATTACAACTGTATTGCTTAAAATGCTTATCCTTCCTATGTGCTAATATTTAACTTCCAGAATGTTCACCTAAGTAGGGCCCATTTTCTACCTGTTCTATTCCAAAATAGATGAAACACTGAAAACTCAGTCTAGAGATGAAAAAAGTGTTGCACTGAAATGTAATTCCACAAGTTATAAAATTGAAAACACTTCTCCCATTGTCCCAAATTAGCTGTTGTTGATCTCTAATTACAATTTCACATGTGCGAAATAGGAATACAAAGCATTTCTTCTTGGTTAAGATTTTATTTATATTGATGTTACTATTCCTGTAATATTTGAAATATAAAATGGCAGTAATTGTATCAGAGTTGCTGTAAGCTCTTAAAGTTGTCGGCATCAGAACCAACAGTAATTTCTAACTGTGAGATAAAGACATGAAAATGTAGGGGGTTTCTTGTATATGCTGTTTTGAAGAGCTTTGCCAAAAGACAACAGAAATCATATAGTAACAGACAAACATTAATAGATATGTTGAACATCAGTATTTATAGTTCCCAATCAAATAGGTCAGAATTATGAGAGTTGAAATCTACTAAATATAAATGACATTGGGGAAATGCTGACTTGAAACTACAAAATTTTCCAGCTGTTGGACACATCATGTCTATCCAGCAAATTGTTTCTTTCATAATGCAGAATAGAGGAGGGATTATCTGGTGTCCTACTTTTCACCTCTATTCAGCTGCTGCTTTGGACATTAAAAAAAAAAAACCTGGAATATATCTTAATGTTGCCCAAGTTGAGAAATATTGATGTAATGATAATATAAAATATTAATATTGTTTAAAATCCTCTGCAGGTTTATCTCTTCCCTGTTGTTCATGGCTGTCTTTCATTGCTTTTCCCTGCCTTTTTTCCATTTTGCCAGTAAGCAATTGTTTGTGTTTGCTGATGCTTAAATACCAAGTTTTTTTATTTTTATTTTATTTTTGCTAGTTGCTCTGAGAGGCTAGTTACTCTGAGTCTAAATTTAAAGACTGTCCAGGAATGTGTGGGTATCTATGGAATTGTCTAATACCAAATAGGAGAGAACCCTGAAATTTTCAGTTCTCTCTCTCTAAAGATAAGTCAATGAACATCCTCATCTTGTGACTTGTGACATTTTACTACTGTTCTACTTCTAACATCACAACAATTATGTTTTGAAATGTACACAATTGACACATAAAGTGTTACTTCCTTTGGAACTTACACTCCACATGGAGGTTCACAGTTCACCAAATTCATTCTTTGTTTTTTTTTTTTAACGTCTTCACTTTATCTCTCTGTAAGATACAAATTGGAGCAGCATGTAAAATAAATTAAAGTCCTCAGCAACAGGAAGAAATTAGAAGAAAACAGGACAACTGCAAGCTCACCTTGCCTGTTTTTGCACTGAAACTCCAATGTTACTACAACGGAAAACATAGTTCTTTTAAATATTGAATGAAATTTTATAATTGTGCCAATATGGTGTCAATGATATAAATATCTACAGAATATGTGCTCTTACAAGAGATTCTTGATTGAAGGATATGTAATACACTTCTCTCTCTCTCTCTCTCTCTCTCTCTCTCTCTCCCCTCTCCCTCCCTCCCTCCTTCCTTCTGGAATAGAGTCAATTTGTTCAAATAACAATTGGAGTCTTGGTATCCCATGTATATCAAAGCTCAGGGGTGGGATTCATTTTTTTTTACAACCGGTTCTGTGGGCGTGGCTTAGGTGGTGGGCGGGACTTGGTGGTCATGTGACAGGGTGGACATGGCTTGGTGGTCATGTTATTGGCTGGGCATGGCCAACTCAATATCACTCATATTGAGGCACGTATCTCCTCGCCTGACCTCTCATGACTGTGGGGATGCTGCAACATTCATAAGTGTGAAAAATGTTCATAAATCACTTTTTCAATGCCATTGTAACTTTGAATGGTCACTCCACACAAGCAAAGTACTAGCAAAGGACGGAAAAAAAACTCTAGAGAAGTTCCAGAGACAGGCAATCTAGTCCTACCAAGAATGTAATAAGGGTTAACTGTAAGCAACACCAGAATGTTTCCTTCCTGCTTTCCTTACAGGATTAGTTCAGTAATTTCTTCTAACAACCGGTTCTCCGAACTGCTTAGAATGTTAACAACTGGTTCTAGCAAATAGGTAGAACTGATAGAATCCCACCCCTATCAAAGCTGCTATGATGTATTGCAAATAAGGTTTCTATAATGTCTTCACAGGTGGAATAATACCCAATTCTCTCTTGCTGTCACTTGTATCATTACTAATTTGTAAAGAAAATATTTCCGTGTTTGGGGATCTCTAGGAGATGACCAGGCTGAGTGGTGTAGTGGCCTAGTGGTGAAGATGCTTGCCTCCCATTCAGAAGGTTGAGAGTTCAATCCTAGGTAGTAGCAGATATTTATCTCTTAGGGTGCAAAGAAAAAAAAATATCTGCTGAAAACTGCACATGGTGTTAGCAAGGGCATTCGGCTCCATCCAGTTTCTCCAACTCTACCCCGAATTAAAGGATTGGAGGGTTGTAAAAAGGAAGTTTAAGCAGATCCTGCCATAGCACAGCAATAATGCTAGAAAGAAGAAGGGGTCATAGGAGATGACCAAGCTTGAACCCAAGGAACGGTCAAATGCATTATTAGTCTCAAGTTCTTCATGCCCACAAGACATCTAAGTTCATCCCACTTTGAATTCTGTTGACCCTTATCTACCACCTATTCACTTTGACAGTTAGTAGTTCAGATTCTTGTAGAGAACTTTAGCATAAAATAAACCAATATTCTTTGGGTTTCTGACATATCTTTTCAAATGTTTGACATATCTTGATTCCTGGTTACCTGTGCTTGGCATATCCTATAATAGTGTTTGTCTATTCTTAAACTATCTTTGATCAATCTTCTATGTAAGGCCTATGTCATCTTGTGGGACTTTCTCCTGAATGATCTGGGTGCAATAGCCCAGTGACTCAATGTTACTAGCTTTGTTATCTCCTAGCTTGAGAAAATAAAGTTTTTCTCTACTATGATAATGAAATTTCAGCTTCATGTGGCAATAGAATGACTGTTGGGCAATTGTCAGAAGTTTTAGAATACAAGTCCCATCATTCTTATACTTCAATTACGCTCAGTATGACTGGAAGCTACTAGATTGTCTGTCTCTTATTTATAGCCATGTTTTGTGTATCTAGCTTTGCATCCATTAGCAAATTATTTTCCTTGAATTACATAACTAGGATCACACATGGATAGATATTGCACTACATGTCATGGTTTAGGAGCCATAATAACTGATATTATGGGCCAGCTTCCAACACATACATGAATAAAGCTAGCATTTTTGCTTGCTATCCAAAGATGGATTTCACTGAATTTATATTTCACACAAGCAAAGTCCTCATAAAACAAACTAAATCTGGAAGGGTTTCTTTCTAATGACCTAACTGTTCAAAACTAGAGATCATCTACTGCAGTACATCTATCATATATGTTTAAACTCTATTTTTAACATTTTCTACTATTGTAGCCTTGGATATTCTCTCACTATGCATAGGCTGCCAATGTATAGTAGTATGATGTCTTTAAATCTTGGTTGACAGCATAGCCTTGGTAGATTAAAAAAAAAAGCAAGATATTATTCCCTTTTAAGGGGTGATTGGTTTGAGCAATGCTAATAGATTTTTGGTCTCTGGCTTAACATAGTCAGCTCATAACCTACTGTGTCAGTTTGCTGCCAGTGCCATACTATTGATGAATTGTCAGTCTACCAAGTGGCGTTTTTATAACCTAAAATCCTTTCTCAGATGAAAACATTTAAGGGACATTTTGAATAGAACAACAGCATATGTCCAAAATTGGCCTAAGTAAAAATAACAATGCACTCTTATCTAAAAATAAGTATGCTCTCCTAAAGCTATCCCTGTTTATTTCTCCCACTCCCATCTTTTCTTTCTGGGATTTATTTTGGGGACTCTTCATACTTTCTTATTAAAAGTTGTTGCTGTGTTTCTTGAGGCAATATTTTGTGTGTTGTTCTGAAGTTTTGCTCAGTGTTTAAATAAGCTATTGATTTTATTTTCAATGTAATTTAGGGTGGTAATATAGTTCTTATTTGATAACTTCCCTTTAATGGGCTCCGTGTAAACAAAAGCTATACCTCCAATTTGTTATTTTTGTCATCAAAATCGACCAAGGAGCTACTAGCATTGATGGGTGTGGATTCAAGAACTAAATGTTGTACAAAGCAATAAGGAACATTAATAATGCAGGAAAGTGCTGGAGAAAGCTAAGTAATTGTCTGAGATAGTGCATAGTATGCTGTTGTGATAGACCTTCATAGTAACCTCTATTACACAGGTAGTCCTCAACTTACGACCACACTTGAACCCAACATTTCTATTATTAAGTGAGACATTTGATAAGTGAGTTTTGCCCAATTTTACGACCTTTCTGGTCACAGCTATTAAGTGAATCATTGCAGTTGATAAATCAGTAACCCAGTTGTTAAGTGATTCTGGCTGCCCCATTAACTTTGCTTGTCAGAAGATCACCAAAAGTGACCACATGATCTTGGGACATTGCACCCATCATAAATATGAGCCACTTGCCAAGCGCCTGAATTTTGATCACATGATCATGGGATGCTACAAAGGTCACAACTGTGAAAACTGGTCATAAATCACCTTTTTTCAGTGCCGCTGTAATGTTGAATGGTCACGAGGACTACCTCTATCCTATTTTCAGAAGAGGAATGATATTTCTGTTCTGTTCCTTTCCTCCATTGCAGATAAAACTATATCTGTTCCTTTCCTCCATTGCAGATAAAATTATATCTATATCTTATGTTTTAAAATTATAAAATATCCAATAAAGCTGCATACCCTAAAGATACATATATCTGCATGTGCTTGTTTCTGTGTTCAGTGACCAGAATTTGGGTAGTTCACATTTAAAAAAAAATTCCCAGTGATTTTCAGATTTAACATATGAGCTCGCATAAATGTTCTTCCTATTTATGGATAGAATGGAAGCACTCGTCGGAAATATAAGAATGGCATCAGATTAAAACTGGATCTTCACCCCCATCAGGCCTTCATGCACATGTCATCAGCTTCCTTGCAAAATGACCCACTTGCTCTCCTGAATTTGAGTTTCTCTAATAGTAATAGTTGGGTCCAATGTGGGAAGCCAACTTTTATTTTATCTTTCCCAAAATGTTCTGGAGTAGTGTTATGTCAGACACAATCTGTTGGACTCCACATGTTGTAGACTTCAACTCCTAATAGACCCAGATAAGATAGCCAATAATCACAGGATTCTGGAAATTGTTGTTCAAAACATGTGACAGAATCCAGATTGACTATTCCTGCACTGTAACATCCAGCTGAGGTAGGAAAGCCATGGAATAGCACCAAAGAGACTTTTTAGAAGGTTCCGTAACAGAACAGCTGCTACTGCCAGCCCTGTTCAAAACATAGCAAAAGCAGTATATTCTACAGTTCAAAATCCTTGCGGTCAACTTCCAATCAAGCCCAAATGCAATTTCTTTACCATAAATGAGTTTTTTCTTGTTATTTTTTATCATAGAAACATATCTATAATAGATATGCAGCTCCTTTACTTCTTTAATGAAATTTCTATATTGTAATGTGTGACCTTTCTGTTAGCATCACTTCTACATTAAACTTTATTTCATAATAACAGTCTCAGTAATGAAAAAAAAATGACTAGGGTATATTTTCATTGCAAAGGCTGGACAATTCCAGGAAATCCTTTCTACTTTTACAAAGCAAACCTGTCACACTCTGTGATTAGATTCAATATGTACTCAGGCATGCATTCTCTCAGAACATACACTTTAACAAAATACAATTCCTTCCCGGCTATAAAGGAAGCTCAGGTATGCATTGTCTGTTGACTTTTGCATGAAAATTATTACAAGACAAATGAATGGAGCTGAAAGACCTAAAATATGAGGTTTGTAGATATCAGTAAGTTTTCTTTCTTTTGTTGGCAGACTGTTAAAGTAATCCGTCCTGGAAGGAACTTTTTCAGCAAACCTAAACACAGTTTATCCTTAGGAGTTGTACCACATGAGGCTCAGAGAAAGGATATAACACTCCTGGTTCAATCTGCTTATAATTAATCAATTCACTAAGTGCCCATCCCCAGAATATCCTGTCAGAAAAGTGATTTAAAAACATACTCTGCACTTGGTCTTCTCCAAAAAAAGTCAGGAAGTAGTGGGAAACCATTGTTCATCTTTTGTTTTTAAAATTTCAGCAGCATAATTTTGGAGCATGAAAAATCATGAAAATGAGTCATGGAGATTATAAATGGCCTGTGGACCTGGGCTGCCCAAATCCCACCTTGAATTGAGAAAAAAAAATGGCCTCAGTATCAGAATACCCATTTTCAGTGATACCTTTCATTCTCATGTCCTATTACCATTGCCCATATACTTGGTAAGTAACCACGTAGGGGCAAAAGGCAAAACAAATATCAATTACTTCCTTTCCTCCAGCATAGGTAGAGACAGTGAGAATGAGGAACTAGAACAGGTAGATAAAGGAAGTTAGCAATGACCTCCTTTGCTGAAGTGAGTGTCTCTGCAAGTGCTCAATAATAAGATTTTCTGATGATGACACTGAAATCGAGCAATTTCCACCAACTGGCCATCTTGAAGAAAGAGATTTTAATCAGTGTCCTCATCTTTATGCAAATACTATCCTACTTGGAATTAATTCTCTTCTTGATGGATTTTCTGTCATGGTAGCAACAGTCTCATCCTTAAAAATGTTTTGCTTCCCAATAATTTAGTATTGATTTATATGGTACATTTCTTACATCAACAGGATGGTCTTGAACAGGATGGTCTTGAACAGGATGGCCCCAGCATTAGCCATTGGAATATCTGAGTTTTTGTTTTGTTTTTTAAGAAAAAAGTTTTGTCCTAACTTGTCCACATTTGAATTGTACTGCATACACAGTATTGCTCTGTTTGTGTCTGGGTGTTTTGATCTTGGGGTGGACTAGCTTCTGTCTTCAGGACTGAATTCCAGACCAATTCTCAAATACAGCTCATCTGCCTGGAACCCACACTGTATATCAGACATTAACACAATTGTTAATTGAGCGGGTTCAAAGGTATGTCTCGAAAAGACTACTCCACTCCTCTACTCACAATAGTATTCTGCATGCCTCCAGGTTTGAAATTGCAGTCTGATCTAAGCATTGTTCACAATATTATCTGCTATAACATCTTTCCCATCAACGACTTCTTCAGCTTCAATCACAATAATACATGGGCAGACAACCGATTTAAACTTAAGGTAAACTCGATTGCAGAAAATACAACTTCAGCAACAGAGTGGTCAACGCCTGGAACACCCTACCCAACTCTGTTGTTACAGCCTCAACCCCTCACAGCTTCAACCTCAAACTGTCTACCGTGGACCTCACCCCATTCCTAAGAGATCCATAGTAGGCCTCTAAAGAGGGCGTGCATAAGTGCACCAGTGTACCTGTCCTCCCTGTCTTCCTGTTTATCTGTATTTACTTCCTTTGTTCATGTTTATGTTCATAACTATACTTGTTATCTTGTACATGTTTGACAAATAAATAAATAAATAATAAAATCAGGACAGAATTCAGCAGTCCATCTGCTAAGAGTGTTAATGACTGGCTGCAAAGAATATAAATCCTTTCCATTCCCCACTAGTTAGTTAGAACTGAAGTGCTGATAGCTTCCTGGATGAGGAATGAAATATCTGCAAGAAAATGCAAGAAATCCCAGTTGCCTTTTTAAAAGCACCTTTGGGACAACCATGACCTGAATGACTGAGAGCCTTCATAGACGGTCTTTCTGCACAGCAACTGAAATAGTTAATCATTTGTACATGCTTCAACCTCCACCTGTCTCTACCTCTTGTCATTTCTTAGGAACTTCTTCACAATTTAAAATTAAACTTGCAGCAAAAAGACCATTGTCTGAGTTTCAAGGCTACTCTTCATCACTTTTGGAGTTCAGTCCTTAAGAGTATCTAAATAATTGAAATTATGCTGGATAGCAATCAGCTGAATTTGAATTTCTGCATTGAACAGAATGTTGAACTCAGTGGTCTATAGGGCCTCTTCCAGCTTTATGTTTATTTGTAGAGATATATACTGTAAATACCACAAAAGAGGAGCCAAATGACAAAATCAGCATCATGATCTTATGGTGCAGACACCATTCCATTTGTACATACATTGTGACACAATTTGCATGTACAAAAGGGTGGAATTTGCAGCAAAACAATACAATATTTTTTTCTTCATTTTGATAAAGGGTAGGGAACCTTTATGACTTCAACTCCCAGAATTCCTGAGCCAGCATGTCCACAGGTCATAAAGGAGTCAAATGTCTCACCCCTGATTTAGATGAAAGAGTTAGATTCTGTGGACCCCTCTAAATAGATATATACCCATCTATGGGGAATAGATTTCAATTCTTTCCTGCTTCTATCTAAGGGATAAATGAGTACTTTACAATGACAGATGGGGTTTTTGGAATAAGCAGGTACAAGGACAACAGCAATAAAATACTACTTTCTTTGGAACTAGCAGTTACAGAACACTCAGCTTGAAATATTTCATAAAACACATCCAAAAGCTGACATAAAATTATTTGCTTATGTGTATATTTATCCTTTTATCCTCATATCCACACCTGACACTTGCCAAGGACAATACAGGAATTTATGTGCTTGAAGACTAGGTAAATCTGTAATGCTTGAATGTTATTATTTTTCCCAGGAAATAGATTTCATTCTGCTACATCTTTTTTTTACTTTAGGAAGAGCGGTGGTGATAAAATTATTTTTTACTGATGGTGGTGATAAAATTATTTTTTTACTGATGTTGAAATAACTGAAATGCAATAATTGTTTCATTACATTTTTAAGAATCAACCCTTCTTTTAATTGAGTATGTATTTAAAATGATATAAGTGTGTCTATAGATGGTAGCAAGAGGCCCATTGTCTGGTGTTAAGGGAAACAAAACAAGCAGCAAAATTAATCCTTGGTAAGCATTTCTGAAAGTGCCTAAATAAATTGAAATTATCCCAAAGGTGTTTTTTCAAGAGGCAATTGGACTTTCTGTTTTTTCTTTGAAGACGTTTCACTTCTCATCCAAGAAGCTTCTTCAGCTGTGATTGAATGATGGGGAATGGAAGGATTTACACAGTCAGAGTTGAACAAGCTTCTTGGATGAGAAGTGAAACATCTTCAAAGAAAAAACAGAAAGTTCAGTTGCCTCTTGAAAAAGCACCTTTGGGACAACC
>BHEV01053350.1:0-10299 GCA_004319985.1 Emydocephalus ijimae
CGGAGTTAGCGTAGCCCCAGGGATTTTTCAAAGTTTGATGGAGAGACTCTTGCAGGGGATCAAAGGGGTTGTACCATACTTCGATGACATTTTAATTGCTGCCCCGAATAGAGAAATACTAGAAGAGTGTCTTAAAGTGGTTCTCCAGAAATTTAAAGACTCCGGCCTTAAGGTTAAAAAAAATAAATGTCAACTGTGTACAGATAAAGTAGAGTTCCTGGGGTACCTAATCGATAAACAAGGCATTCAACCCACCAATAGCAAACTAAAAGCAATCAAGAACGCCCCACGATCCAGAAATAAGACTGATCTCCAAGCTTTTCTGGGGCTCATTAATTTTTACAACATCTTCCTGCCCCACAAAGCGACCATAGCTGAGCCCCTACATTGGCTTCTCGACAGAAAAGCAACCTGGGTCTGGGGGCACCAAGAGGAGCACGCGTTCCGACAAGTGAAAAACTTATTAACCTCAGATGCTGTTTTAATGCAGTATAACGAGACTTTGCCTTTAACAATTACATGTGATGAGTCACCGTTTGGAGTAGGAGCCATTTTGAGACATGTGTTACCAAACGGTAGTGAGGCCCCTATTGCCTATTTTTCAAGAATCCTATCAAAGGCTGAACGTAACTATAGTCAATCGATAAAGAGGCTCTTGCTGTTGTATCTGCTGTGAAACGGTTTCATGAATATGTATATGGATGAGTTTTTACTATTGTTACCGACCACAAACCTTTGCTGGGGATTATAGCGGGAGACAAGCNAGAGACATTGCGATCAAAACAAAATGACATCCTGTCTTAGCGCGAGTTCTTAGCTGGGTCGAATGGGGATGGCCAGTAGAACAAACCCCTGATGACTTCACCCCTTTCAAGAACCGGCAAACAGAACTTTTTTCGCAAAAAGGCTGCATCCTATGGGGGGATAGAGTCGTCGTCCNTAACCCCCCATATATTATCACCTAGAATGAGTCACTGGTCAGAGTTTTTGGCTGCATACAATTTTTGACTGCAACACCACCCGGGGAAAGCCATTCCCCACGCTGATGCACTGAGCTGTGCACCACTTCCGGAAACCGTCAACGACCCAGCTCCAACCCTTACGACACTCCAGATTGAAACGCTACATTCACCACTGCTAACAGCTAGAGATATTGCGATCGAAACAAAACGCGATCCTATCTTAGTGCGAGTTCTTAGCTGGGTCGAATGGGGATGGCCAGTAGAACAAACCCCTGACGACTTCACCCCCTTCAAGAACCGGCAAACAGAACTTTTTTCGCAAAAAGGCTGCATCCTATGGGGGGATAGAGTCGTCGTCCCAGAGCGGTTACAAGCAGTATTGAAAACATTGCATGACGGTCACCCCGGCATCGTGCGTATGAAAGCGCTCACACGAAGCTACGCGTGGCGGCCGGGCATCGACAAACAGATCGAAGCCTGGGTAAAGACTTGTTTAGAGTGCCAAGAAGTTAGCAGTGCCCCACCTAAAGCAACTCCAACAGAATGGGAAACACTCTGGGGACCATGGTCCTGCATCCACATTGACTTTGCGGGACCTACTAAGGCACATACGTTCCTACTAATAGTGGATGCCTATTCCAACTGGCTTGAGATCCACGAAATGAAGAGTACTATAACCGAGTCCATCATCCAAAAGTTGAACAGGCTATTCGCGACGCACGGACTGCCAGACATTCTGGTCTCTGACAACGGACCCCAGTTTACCGCTCTACCCTTTGAACAATACTTAGCGGACCGGGGTATTCGCCATGCGCTAACTTCGCCAGTGCACCCTGCAACTAACGGAAGAGCCGAGCGCATGGTACAATTTGTTAAAAAAACCCTCTACAAAATGGACTATGGGGACATTGAAGATAAAATAAACAGAATACTCCTTCTCCAACACATCACTCCGCAAAGCGTCACCAACAAGACTCCAGCTGAACTATTGATGGGACGTAAACTCCGTTCCCACCTCGACCGGCTTCACCCATCTTACGAGCCAGAGAAACCCTGTGGATCTAGCGGAAAATGCCACGAGTTCAAGATAGACGACTTAGTTTTTGCCAGAAATCTTTCCGGTGAATCGTTGTGGGTCGAGGCAACTGTAATTCAAGCCACTGGACCCAGGTCGTACCGTGTGAAAACCTGCAACGGAAAAATATGGAAATGCCATATAGATCAGCTTCACTCAAGGCTACAACCTAGTTTCCATGACTCCAGTAACTCCCAAACTGAGGGGGGAGGGGATGTCAAAGAAACCGAATTCAAGATGGTGGAAAGCAGGAGCGAAAGAAGTCAGCAATCNACAGAAGCAAGCCCGCAAAGATCGGAGGACAACAACGAGAACATTAGCAGCACCGAGTCATCCAATGAGGATATGGAACCACCGGTACCTGACTTGCCCAAAAACGTCCCGCCGAAATCGGATTACAGACAGGAACCGGTGGGACAGCGTAAATCTAATAGACAGTCAAAACAACCTTCATACCTCAGGGATTACGTCACCGCACCCCTTAAACGGAACCCGGGGGGAAGAGGTGTTATGAACTAATAAAACGCTTAAATAAAGTTTTATCAAACCTTCAGAAAAAGCAGGGTTCTAATCCTGCACTTCTGATTGGCCGATAATAGCGATATCGGATTGGTCCGTTCAGGAGAATCTGATTGGCTGTTAACGAGCCACTCTCATTGGTTCAAGGGGGTTAACACTCCACGTTTCTCATTGGTTACTAGATCAGCACCCTGCCCTATGAAAGGGCTGCTGCTGCCCTTGGTTTTTGCTCTGTTCAGAATGTTTAATAAAGAGTTTAAGTTCACTGTTCACTGTCTCGTCTCCGTTCCTTGCGCCCATGCACAGAACCTATCAGAAAGCAAGGTAGAAAGAGCTAAACAAACTCCCGTCCTTCAGCCTGATGTTCTGTTTTTTTCCTCCGCTCTGCCATTACTGTCTTTCTAAAATTACTTTCTTTGAAGTTTGAGAGTGAGAAAATGTTGGCATTTTATATTTTGTGTGAAGTATTACCAGAAGTATAAGCTTTGAAACTACTTTCTTATTGTTATTTCCTTCTTCCTTTCTTTCTTTCTTTCTTTTTCTTTCTTTCTTTCTCTTTCTTTCTTCCCCTCTTTCCTTCCTCCCCTCCCCTCTCCTTCCCCTCCCCTCCTCTTTCCTCTCCTTTCCTCTCCTCTCCTTTCTTTTCACATCGAAAAAGATGAAGTTCATTTCCATTCATTGAGTTAAGGGAGAGCTGCCTGCTCATCTTGTAATTATTTTATCTGTTTCTTCATCTGATTCTTCTACGAAGGTGACAAACTCTTTCTTTCTTTGGCTATGTCTTTTGAATAAAATATATTCAATAATAATATTTTTATGTAAGACATGGTTAACCAACTGATTATGCTCATATAAAGCTGTAATGCACTTTTAAATGAATTCGTAAGTGCTGAGCATTTAATAAGTTCTAATAGTTCCTTACATTTTGATTATTGTGTTTTAATTGTCTCATCTGTAACCTACTTCAAGCACAAAGTGCTGGCAAAAGAGTGATAGAGTTTGCCAATGTTCCATTAAGTTTTCCCCGGCCTTATTTTCTTGTGAATTTCAAGGTTCCATATTCACTTATCTTTCTTTGGAATATTTTTTTTGGGGGGGGGTGAATATTTACCGCAAAAACATGCATATGATTGATGAAATATCATTTTTTTCAGTTCTTTTACTTTGTACATTCTTTGCAGGATGCATATTAATGGAACACCCCTAGAATATTTTAATATAGTAAAATATTAAATCTTTTTTATCTTTACAAAGATATTTTTAGCAAAGCATACATTTCACTAGATTCTGAATTTCTTGTACTTTGTGCAAGGATTCTGGACCTGTCTCTAGATTCTAAATAAAATTATAGGAACTGCTTCCCTACAGTTATTTTAGACTATAATCTTCATGATTCTTTACCATAGCCATGCTGGCTGAGACTTTTAGAGTGGAAACTCAAAAACATATGCTGAAAATACTAGTTTTCTTCCATTAAATTAGATTTTTATCTGTTACTAAATTATATCCTTTTAATGGCATGTGTCTTTTTGTCTTTCCTTATCTGCATGAAAATTAATGCAAAATATATGTGGCTCACATATAAGTTTGCAAAATGTATTAATAAATACTTCAAATTGCACATTCTTTTGTAGCTCAAAAGGGTAAATATTATACTTACTAGCTGGGGTTATTTAACACACACATTTATACATGCATGTAATGCTAGAGAAGGAAGGAGACAAGCTGTAGAGGAAAGTAGATTTTGCATTGTTGGGAGTAAAGAAACATTTCATGAAAATCCAGGAAAGTAAATGAGCCACTCCTAGGACATTTAAGGAAGGAGAGGGCATTTCAGTGACCTTAGACAGCATCATAAAGCCTTACAGGGCTGACAGGTCCTAGAGACAATCAGAATAGAAACCTAGAGAAAAGCTGGTCAAACAGGAGAGACACAAGCAATGTTGCGCCTCCAAGGTCATTGCTTGACTTTGGGGATTTTGTTGATGCCGTGAGATCCAAGGACAGCTTGGCGAAAACATGGTTTAGCGAAATCTCAAGATGATATCTTCTTTGCAATGTCAGTGCAGAGAACAAAAAGGCCTCCAAATCAAAGAGGCAGAGAAAGTAGGTAAACTGCCTGCATGCAGAGGACTGAGATTTTCTACCGACTCAGCAAAATGGAAAATGACAGATTAATGAATGAAAAGTAAGAACAGAGGGAAAGAAAGCAATGAAGAAGGTCTTTGATGCCTGCACAGAGGGATGCACATCGTGAGGAGGGAATGACAGTTAGTAATTGAAGAGATTAAGAGTTCCATAATGAAGTGAGTCAAAGAGATGAATGCCTGAGGTGCTGTGATCTTTTCATAGGGAAGCAAAACTACCTTTTTGAGAATTTGAATGTACTTGTTGGAAAAGCATGTGGGCAACATCACTTGGAGGCTTCAGTCCAAGTATAGATGTTTGTCTGCAGGACTCAGAATAGCCCAATTATCTTTGGAGCAGGAGGTGCTCTTAGAAAGTTATAGTTGATATGGAACTAAGGCAGAACAGAAAGAAGGATATAAAAGATTGTTCTTTTGATTGTAAAATGTATGTATTAAAGAAATAAAAAATGTCAGATCATAGGTTATCTGTCACTCACTCATATTTGTCAAGCAGGAAGCTTTGTACAGATAACCTTGCAACAAAACCACAAGTGTACTGCCAGAAACTAGAAGCTGTGGAAATTCACCTTTCACATAGATTAGTGGGAAGGGAAGGTATTTCATTACTGTAGCCTAGCAGCAAGGGGCTGTGTTTCAAGTAACCAATGGATGAATGACAAGTTATATTTCTGTGATTTAGTACTTCTGAAATGTATAAATGTGGTGCCAAACCTATTGGAAGGCGTTCAGATGTTGCCTTGGCTAAATACCTTTGCGCAAATAAAACTATTTCTGATTCCAAGATCTGAGTCTTGTAATTTCCTGCAACAGAACAGTTCCTGTTCTATATTATATGAATTTTTGGGGGGCTATTAGAGAACTTCCTTGCATTAGAAACACAGGTGAATCAATACATTTGTTTTTCTACCACCAAGTATTCGGACTATTAGTGACTTCCGAAGTGCCCAAATACAGCATATTTCCTACCATTTGTGAACCTCATTTCCTGAGAAATAAGAAGTTTCAGGTGGCCACTGTTGTGCTGTTTCCTTTGTTAGAGGAACTTTTAACAAAGGAAGGAAGGTAGTAATACCACCAGGATTGGGTCATCTGAGAAGATTCAGGAAGTTGCCAATATTTGAGGGTCTCCTACAAAGACGGGAGGGGGGGATGACAAACTAGTTGCAAAAGCACCAAAAAGCAAAGATAAGAAACAGTTGAAAGAAACTAACCAAGGAGAGAAGCAACCTAGAACTAAGGAGAAATCTCCTAATAGCGAGAGCAAACAATCAATGGAATAATTTGCTTTCAGAAGTTGTGGGTGCGCCATCACTGGAGGCTTTCGAAAAGGAATGGACAACTATTTTTCTGAAATGGTATATAGTCTCCTGTTTGAACAGGAAGTTGGACTAGATGACTTCCAAGTGCCTTCTATTATTCTATATTTTATGTTCTATGATTCAATTCCCGCCACCAAGTACAGTCATGATATAAAACAAACCAATCTCTGTTTGTATAAAACAAACCAATCTCCTGTGCATGTTTTATTGTCCTCCTTCTTGAGGTTTTCTTGATATGAGTGCCTGATATACTGTAGGAAGAAGGCAAAGAAAGAAATAGGTCACAATGCAATAAACACACCATTGCAACAGTGGTGGGATTCAAAATATTTTACTACCGGTTATGTGAGCATGGCTTGGTGGGCATGGCAGGGGAAGGATACTGTAAAATCCACATTCCCTCCCCACTCCAGGGGAAGGTTACTGCAAAATCCTCATACCCTCCCCACCCCACTAACCTACTTTCCAGCTCCGTTCTCCTGTTCAGGGCAACAAAAGAAGACCCAGCCAATCAGCTGGGATTCAGGAGGCAGAAAATAGATGGGAAGGGGCCCGTCAGAGGTGGTATTTTCCGGGTCTCCAAACTACTCAAAATTTCCACTACCAAGTTCTCTAGAACTGGTCAGAACCTGCTGAATGCCACCTCTGGATTGCAATAATGTTATAGTAAAATTGCAATCGTATGAGCACATGATGCTGCAATTGGATATAAATGCAAACTGATTAGGGAGGGCCTGAATTGCAATCATGGCCACAGGGGTGGTTCAACAGACATAAATGGAAATACAGGTCAGAAAGCATTTTTCCCAGGATCTTCATTACTTTTTTTTTCCAAAAATTTTATTGATTTAAAAAAAAAACATAAACAAACAAAACACAAAACATAAAAACATAAAACATCTTTTTTTGAAAGCAGCTTGATCCCGGGTTACATCTCTTCATACAGACACAAATTCAAGTTCATGCTCATTTTTATATACCGTTCCATATCTTATTACCATTCTACATTTTCTATATAGTTTCTCCCCTCTTTTAACTCTCTTAATTCTATTTTATTTATTTCATCTCAATTTAAATCATTATATTTATATCCTTTGTCTGTCCTGTTTTAGCTGTCTATTATCTTTTCTCATTAAAACAAAATTTCTCCTGTGATCACTGATTGGAGTATGACGCCTTTATATCTTTCTCCTAAATTTATAATACTTAATATAATACATAACTTTCATTCAGATTCTGCTTAGTACATTCTAAAGCTACACACTATATTTTAAGAAAAAAAGAAATTATAAATGTATAATATAATTAAAACAACAATCCATGCCCGTTCAGCTCTATCATTAAAATTAATATTCATTTAAATCTTAAACATTTTACACATTGCTTTTCAAATAGGTATCATGTTTCTGTGGGAACACTTATAAATTTTATGTAGTTACTTCCCCCCCATTTCACTTATATTTTAAAACATTGTGTAATTAAAATGTTCCCATTCCTTCCTAATTCAATTCTCTCATTTATTTCATTTCATTTATTTTGTTCAAAAATGTTTCACTAAATTACACTGAGTATTTTATCTCATTTTTTAATCATATATTGTTCCAATTTTCTAACATTATTTCTAATATAAGTATAACAATACAATCTTATGTATTGTTTGTACCTTTGCAAAATCTCATTTTCAGTTATATTTTTACCCATTATCTCTGAATAAGTCCTGTTTCTTTACATCTTGCTCCAAATCTTTGAAACTTCTCTTCCCTTCCTTCCTCCCTTGTTTCTTCACTCTACATTTTTTACCCCCTTGTCTCTCCACCTCTATTTCCCTCTTCTGTGTTCTCCTTTTCTGTTTCTTTCCGACATTATATCCACTTTTCATCTTATTTTCCCCTTTTTTGGTTGTTTTTTTAGGACTTAAATTCTCCATTCTCTTTCCCCTCTTTCCCCTTTCTTCCCCAGATAAGGTTCCTTGTTAATTAAAGATGGATTCTTCTTTGTCCCAATCTTTTAACTGCGCAGTCTTTTCTTGTAGTTTCTCATAGGTACAGATTGCCATTTCTAAGAAATGAAAGACAAAGCCAAAAGAGCCGTTCCCTTCTTGTTCCTCTTCTTTGAATTTTTTAAATTCCATTTTCAGTTCATCCACAAGTGATGCCATTGTAAAAAAAAAAAAAATTAAACAACCACCCAATTGTTTTTAATCACTCAAATATAATTTCCAGAAGTCCCAAAGTCACCAAACAATCCAAATACACACAAGCTGTTTCATTTAAAACTTTCTTCTTTTTTCACTTTCTCTTCCTGGGGTTACTATTTAGTTACAAAGTTCCAGTTAAAATGTATCTTTTAGAAGTCTTGTTACAATTTAACTTTAGGTTCTTTTAAATTCCAAGCAGCCTCCTCCAGCCAATTTTTGCTCTTATTCTTTTCCTCTCCCTTCCCACTTACAGCAAAAAAAAAAAAAGTTTTTTAAGTGTTCAGAAATCTTTATTGTCCCCTTGGTATTTAATCCACTTTAATTACCTCTTAGTGCCAAAGCAGATTTTTCCGATTTCTCATTCATCTGCTGTCAACGTAAGGAAGGAGGGTGAGAAAAAAAAAAAACCTTTCCCTTTTCACTTTCATTCGCTGCTTCCGAATCTTTTTTGGGAACGATGAATCTTTTATAAGATTTAAATTACAGGGTATCTCAGTTGTTGCTTCTTATCCTGGTCAACCAAAATTTTCACTTCTTAACTTCCTCCTGCACTTTCTTTTCTGGCTGAGTGCTTCTTTGAGGCGGCCATTTCTGACCGCCGCTTTGCTGCCTTTGGGAAAAGGAGTTTAGCCAGCTAGGGAGGAAAGATGCAGCTTCCCTCAACCCTGCTGGGATCTCTCCCCTCTTCGCACACCTCTACAGAGTGGCTTAGCCCTGAAGCCAAGTGGCTTGGGATGCTCCAGTGGCAAGCCCAGGCAGAAACCGTGCACAATCGTGGATTCCTACCTGCAGCCGAAGCGCTGCAAACCGGAACTCATTACTTTGAAGCATCCTTAAACTAACAGTAAACATTACAGATTACGATAAATAAAGAGTGTTTGGGTTAGAGTGTACAAAAAAATGTTGCAAAATGGCTTTTTTTCACAATGAGGGAGATGGAAGCAAAGAGAAAGTTTGGGAGGAACTGAGATTGATTGTCTCAGAAAATAACTGAGAAATTTCACCTTTTCAATTATAATTATAATTATTCACTGTTATACAATTATACACAAATTATAATTATACCCTGTAAAATAATACTTTATTAATTTCCTAAATATAGGTATATTAATTTTCTAAATATAGTTACGACCAAAACTGGCTCAACATTTCATTTGTTAAGTGAGTTTTGTCCCATTTTATGACCTTTCTTACCACAATTGTTAAGTGAATTGCCGCAGTTATTAAGATAGCAACATGGTTGTTAAGTCAATCTGTCTTCTCCATTGACTTTGCTTGTCAGAAGGTGTTGTGGGTCACTGGAAGCAGGTGCAGACAGCTGAGGTCTTAGAGAGCAAGGACTCAGATGAGGGGCTTGAGTGTGATGAAGGGATGGGGCCAGGACCAATGATGCCTTCAGAGATTGTGGAGGCTGACAGCAGTGATGAAGAGGTCCCCGAGGACCCTGTGTGTGTGCATGCAGGGCTGCTCAAAGGAAAGAGCAGCTGCAGCAGCATGGGCAACTCGGGAGTAAGGCTGTGAGGTAATGGCCCCTCCCTTAAGCACTAAAAGCTAGCTGAGAAACGGGAGTTCTTTGTAGGAAGCAAATAAGGTTTTGCACTCAAGCCTAGTGGACCTTCAGAATATCTTGGTTGGTGTTTGGAGATTCTTTGTGTTTGAAATATTTCTTAGTAACTTTATCTTGTGTTCTTGGCAGCCTTGCATAACCTTGGCAAGACTCGTTCTTATCAGAGACAATTAGTCTGAAACAGCCTTTTAACCGTGAAGGAATGGAATTCATAAAAAATCATTAAAAGGTTTTGCTGTTACCTCTATTTTGTGTTTGTTTCCTTGGAGAAAGGTTTGGGTCAGAACAGAAGATCACAAAAAAGGATCATCTTGGGACACAGCAACCCTCATACATATAAGCCAGTTGCCAAGCGGGCAAATTTTGATCACATGACCATGAGGTATGGTCGTAAGTATGAAAAATAGTCAAAAGTTTTTTCAGGACCACTGTAACTGTTATGTCCCTACTTGAAATCCCCGTGTTTTGATTGGCTAAAACACGGGGGTTTCTCATTGGCCAAGCAAACCA
>BHEV01053351.1:0-10687 GCA_004319985.1 Emydocephalus ijimae
CGTCATTATAGTTGTGCTTTTAAAGTTGTAGCAACGTTTCGGCAGAATCTCATCTGCCATCATCAGGCTTCTGTATTGTGACTCACAGACGAATACAATACAGAAGCCTGATGATGGCAGATGAGATTCTGCCGAAACATTGCTATAACTTTAAAAGCACAACTATAACGACATGGGAAAATACCCGAACAAAACTGACTACCATACATACATACATACATACATGTATGTATATGTATGGTATTCAGCTTTGTTTGGGTGTTTTCCCACGTCATTATAGTTGTGCATTTAAAACTATGACGTGGGAAAATACCCTAACAAAGCTGAATACCATACATGTAAGTACCCGTGAAAAGAAAACATATATACATGTTGTGACTGAAAGGATCGATCCTGCTGTGAGTTTTGACTCTGATGACTCTGATGATGAAAGGCTGGAGCCTGCTATGAATGTGGTGTCTGAATTATTAGAAGACACAGATGTGAGCCAGGGGGATAAGAGGTTATCTGACAGACACTCTTCGCCAGAACCTGAGACCTCATTCATGCCAGCATCTGATCCACAAAATGAATCAGAGGCGTCGAGTGGGGAAGTTGACAGATCGTGGCTTGATGCTAGAACTAGGAGGAGACTGAGACGTCAAGTTGGGGGGAGGCAAGCCAGACGCTGATTAGGGAAAGTAGCACGTCGCCTCAACGAGTGTAAAAAGACACAGCTGGGTTTGGAGAGTTTTGTCAGGAACAAAGTGCTTGAATGGAGTGTGGATTTTTACAGCAGAGGCTCTGAGGCTGAAGATTGTTTGCCGGGACTGGTATGCCGAATAGAGCAGGGTTTGCTGCTGGGGATTGTGATTTATGACAGCCGTTATCTTGTGAGACTACTTTCTGTTTGGATTTACTGCTGAAACGGCTGCTTTCTGTTTTGTTCGTTTGAATTTTGAAGGGGAGTCATAACATTATTGTTCCTGGGCCACAGACAATCCATCTTTAAAGCATGATGGATTCAAATCAACTGCAGCGTTTGGTAGAACAGCAACAACAGCAGATTTCCCAGTTACTTCAAAGTGATGTGTCTCTTCAGAATCAGGTGACATAACTGCTGAATTATGTTTCTAGCTTACCAAGCCCTGCTGCTGCTCCCCCTGCCCCTCCCTTGAGAAAAAGCCCAGTATCCGTGCCGGAGAAATTTTCTGGGCTAACGGACATGTTCCCGGAATTTATGGGTCAGTGCCAATTGTTTATCTCTCTGAGGCCTGAAGATTTCCCAAATGACCGGGCCAAGGTAGGATTTATGATCAGTTTATTAACTGGGCAGGCTGCCAAATGGGCTACTCCCTTGTTAGTGCAAGATAGCCCGTTGTTGGATAATTTCCAGGGTTTTATCCAACAGATGAGGATTATGTTTGAAAACCCAATAAAATTACAAACTGTGGACAGGAGGTTAATGGATATTAACCAGGGGAAACGTCCCCTTCAGGAATATGTTGCAGACTTTCGTTTGCTGTGTATGGACTCTAACTGGAACGAACCGGCTCATATGGCTGTATTCCAGGAAGGCTTGTCTGATGCCATCAAGGATGAGCTAGTCCATACAGAGTGGGCTTCAACTTTAGATGCATTGATAATCCAGTGCTTACGTATTGAAGCTCGTTTACAGCAACGTGGAAGAAAACAGCCCGTTGTGGAACCACCTTTGTTTTCTCGCACACACACCATGCCACCGAGAGTTTTCCAACCCACGGTTAAGGATGAGGAGCCGATGGAGATAGGCGCACTCCGCCCTCGTTTAACGGCGCGAGAAAGGTCAAGAAGGTTCCAAGAAGGCTTGTGCCTTTATTGCGGGGGTCCGGGACATTTTGCAAATTCCTGCACGAGGAGGGGGACTCGCAGACATGTGCCTGAAACCACTCCTGGCCCATCGGGAAATGGGGTAGGCCCAACCTCGGGGAAACCCTAGGTCGGGCACATCCTACACCCCCACCCCAAATTGCCGAAGTAAATCCTGGCCCTCCTCGGCATTTACTTTTGGACACTCGTATATTCCTGCAGTCCCAGAAGGAGGAAATTCCCGCCGTTGCGCTGATGGATTCAGGGGCTACAACCAACTTTATGGACTGTGCTTTTGTTGAAAATTTTGGAATTCCATTGATTCCTGTGAATCCCCCCATGAAGGTGGAAACCGTAGATGGGCGTGAACTCAAGTCTGGGCCCATTTGTTTTGCCACTCAACCAGTGTGTATGCTGATTGGGGATCATGAGGAGGCAATAAGTTTTTATGTCACCTCGAACCTCCATCTCCCTTTGGTACTAAGAGTATCCTGGCTGCGGTTGCACGATCCGTTGGTGGCTTGGGCGCAGAATGCCATTTCTTTTCCAAGCCTACAATGTGTGGACCACCTGAGGCATTTCTGCGCTGGCCAAGATATCGCCGCTCCTGCTGTCTCAATTCCTTCAGAGCTGTCAGACTTCTCCGATGTCTTCAGCAAACAGGAGGCAGACCGCTTACCACCCCATTGTGCCTATGATTGTCCCATAGACTTGATACCGGACGTTCCATTGCCAAAGGGGAGGTTATACTCCATGTCGGAGCCTGAGTTGGTTGCACTCCAAGAGTTTTTGGATAAAAACTTAGCTCAGGGATTTATTCGACCTTCGTCGTCCCCTCTTTCGGCTCCTGTTCTTTTTGTTAAAAAGAAGTCGGGAGAACTTCGTCTCTGCTGTGACTATCGACGGTTAAACTCTATCACCGTGAGGAATAGCTATCCTCTGCCGCTCATTCTGGAATTGATGGAGCGGTTACGGGAGGCTACTATCTTCACTAAACTCGATCTGCGTGGAGCCTACAACCTGGTTTGGATATGCAAGGGGGACGAGTGGAAGATGGCGTTTGGCACTGATTATGGTCATTTTGAGTACACCGTCATGCCATTTGGTTTGACCAACACTCCTGCCGTATTCCAGCATTTAATGAATGAATTTTACGGGACATGCTGAATAGGTTTGTTGTGGTGTATTTGGACGACATTTTAATTTACTACCGGTCCAGAGATCAACATCTTCAGCATCTTCAGCATCTTCGGGAACATAAACTCTACGTGAAACTGGAGAAGTGTTTCTTTTTTCAGTCGTCGATAGAGATTTTAGGGCACATCATTTCTCCCGAGGGCATTGCTGTGGACCCTAAAAAGGTTGAGGCATTGTGTAGTTGGGAAGCTCTTCGTCGAGTCAAGGATGTACAACGTCTTTTGGGATTCGCCAACTACTGTCGGACTTTTATCCCGGACTCTGCTAAAGTAATGGACCCCATAACTCAGCTCCTCCGTAAGAAGGTCTTGTTTGTTTGGGGACCCCTGCAACAAGAGGCTTTTGAAATTTTAAAGAAAGCGTTTGTGGCCGAGCCGATATTGAGGCATCCTGATCCGAATCGTCCATTTGTGGCCGAGACAGATGCCTCTAATGTAGCTATCGGAGCAGTATTGTTACAAGCTTCGAAGGCTGGCGCACCTTTTTTCCCATGTGCATACTATTCTAGGAAGCTCACAGCTTCAGAGCGCAACTACACCATCTGGGAAAAGGAGTTGTTGGCTATTAAGGCTGCATTTGAAACCTGGAGACATCATTTGGAGGGGGCTCGGCACAAGGTAGAGGTTCGGACAGATCATCGAAACTTGGAACATTTATCCACAGCTAAGAAATTGAACCAACGACAGATTCGGTGGTCATTGTTTTTCGCCAGGTTCAATTTCTCCGTTACTTATGTTCCAAGTGGACAGAACCAGAGGGTAGATGCGTTGTCTCAGAATCCCGAGTATATCGGTCCTGAGGATCCTCTTTCTCCACGAACGGTGTTGCCACCGGAATCCTTGGCCGTACTGCAAGATCCGGTGGATTTATGAGCTCGAATACGGGAGGCGCAGCAATTGGACGCGTGGACGCAGCAGAGAAGGGGGGAAGTTGGACCTGATTCCCCATGGTCCTTTGAAGAGGGCTTGTTAAGACATCGAGACTTATTGTACGTACCCACTAGGACGCTTAGAGCCCTCATCATGACGCAATGTCATGACAATCCCGCTGCTGGTCATTTTGGTTTTCATAAAACCCTGCACTTGGTCACCCGGACTTTTTGGTGGCCTCGGGTTCGACACGATGTGTCTTCCTATGTCGCTTCTTGCGTACAATGTTGACAAGCGAAAGCGGCATCGGATGCACCTCCTGGACTTCTTCAATCACTACCGAATCCAAGCAGACCATGGGGAGCGATCTCCATGGACTTTCTAACGCACTTGCCCCTTTCGTCAGGTTACATGACGGTGCTCATGGTGGTTGACATGCTCACTAAGATGGCCCATTTCATCCCGTGTAGGAGATTACCCTCGGCTCGTGTTACTGCCCGGCTTTTCATATAACACGTGTTCCGTTTACATGGCTTACCGGACAGAGTTGTTTCAGATCGCGGTGTTCAGTTCACCGCTCAATTCTGGAAAAGTCTAATGAACGCTCTACAAGTACAAGTATGTTTAGCGTCGGCACACCATCCGGAAACCGATGGCGGGACTGAGAAGATAATTGGCATCCTCACCCAATACCTCAGATGTTTTGTAAATCAACGACAAAACGACTGGGTGACTTATCTTCCATTGGCGGAGTTTGCCTTTAATAATTCTCGGCACACCTCCACCCACATGACTCCTTTTTATGCCAGTGTGGGTTATCATCCGAGGTTTTTTCTTCTGTCAATCGTGGATTCTCCTGTTCCGGAGGCACGAGAATTTTTGTTGGAGTTATATGCGGTGCATCAATTAATTTCCAGACAATTGGAACAAGCAAAAGCAGATTATAAGCATTTCGCAGATCGTTCGCATCAAGCGACGCCTCCATTGGCTGTGGGAGACAAGGTGTGGTTGTCAAAAAAACATCTTTGGGTCGATCGTCCGATTAGGAAGTTAGATCATCACTTTATTGGTCCCTTCCCTATCGAGGCAGTTATAAATCCGGTGACTTATTGACTCACTTTACCACACTCCATGCACATCCACCCTGTTTTTCATCGCTCCCTGTTAGTACCTGACACTCCATCATGTACTCTCCATTCTCCAGAAGATACAGGTTCTCCATCCATGCTCAGCACTGAACCTGTTGCGGATACTACAGTGGTCAGAATTTATGATTCACGATGGCTAAAGGGACGATTCCAGTATTTTGTGGGAAGATTGGAAAATGAAACGGAGATTCGCTCTTGGCAGGATGTATCCAAGGTGCATGCCCCGGATCTTATTCGTATATATCATGCACAATTCCCTTCAAAACCACATCCTGATCGTCAGACTCGGGGGAAAGGTCCTGCGGTGAGGGATAGTGTTGTGACTGAAAGGATCGTTCCTGCTGTGAGTTTTGACTCTGATGACTCTGATGATGAAAGGCTGGAGCCTGCTATGAATGTGGAGTCTGAATTATTAGAAGACACAGATGTGAGCCAGGGGGATGAGAGGTTATCTGACAGACACTCTTCTCCAGAACCTGAGACCTCATTCATGCCAGCATCTGATCCACAAAATGAATCAGAGGCGTCGAGCGGGGAAGTTGACAGATCGTGGCTTGATGCTAGAACTAGGAGGAGACTGAGACGTCAAGTTGGGGGGAGGCAAGCCAGACGCTGATTAGGGAAAGTAGCACGTCACCTCAATGAGTATAAAAGGACACAGCTGGGTTTGGAGAGTTTTGTCAGGAACAAAGTGCTTGAATGGAGTGTGGATTTTTACAACAGGGGCTCTGAGGCTGAAGATTGTTTGCCGGGACTGGTATGCCGAATAGAGCGGGGTTTACTGCTGGGGATTGTGATTTATGACAGCCGTTATCTTGTGAGACTACTTTCTGTTTGGATTTACTGCTGAAACGGCTGCTTTCTGTTTTGTTCATTTGAATTTTGGAGGGGAGTCATAACATATACATACATACATACATACATATTTTTCATATTTCTTTTCTATTTTTTCTTTTTTATGCACCTACTTTTTAAATTCTTCTTTTAGTTTGTATTAGTTTTTAATATTGTAATCATAATATTTAATAAAATTATTATAAATATATATGTCAAAGACCAAGTGAATTTGACAACCAGAATGGACCAAAGCAGATGAACTCATGTACTGTGCTAGAATGTTTACTAAAGATGGGAAAATGGATAGAGAAATTTTTTAAGATGTGCAAACACTGATAGAAAGATGATAGATTGCATGCAGCCTGCTATTATTAGCCTTTCTTGAAAGAAACAAAAATGTCTCTGGAGCATAATATGTTAAAACTCACAATGTTACATGCAAGTTCATCAGGAGAAACATAAATGTAAGTTGAATTCAGTGGGAATGAGGTAGTTACATGTGTGGGTAAAACAAGAGGAAATAAGATCAAGTATGAATGTGGAGTGAATATAAAGTGAGTGAGCAGTAAGAAAGAAGAACATTGAAATGGTTTGGCCATATAGAGAGAATGAATGAGAATTCAATAACAAATTTATTGAAAGGAAGTGACTAGAAAGGATGGAAAAGACAAAGTTATGCTTCAATAGATTTCCTAACTTCATGTCTTTAATTGCTTTGGCTTACCAAAGCAATTTTGTGCTTTGTACAGCACTACTCACTCTGAAAGGGAACAACACGTTGGATATGTACCTTTTAAATTAGGATTCTATAAATATGTACCTTAGAAGAAGCTTCAGTGAACACAATGAAAGCTATTTTCAAGTAAACACACAGAGTATTAGGCTACAAATATTATATGGACTTCATATAATGAGGTATAAAAAGGATTATCTTTTGATGATAGGTTCTGTTAAGTACTGAGCGTGGGCGCAAGAATGGAGACGAGCTGGTGAAACGGTGAACTTCAAACTCTTTATTTACATGGTGTGACAGCTCAAACTCAATGGCTGCTACAGCCTTCCTTATATAGGCAACTTATTAGATATTCAACCAATGAAACCCAGGGAGCGCTAGCTCCGTTAACCAATGAGAGAGGCTCGTTAATGGCCAATCAGATTCACCTGAATGGACCAATCTGATATCGCCATTAACGGCCAATCAGAAGTGCAGGGCCAGAACCCTGCACTTGACTTCAAGCTCTTGATAACTTTATTAACACATTTATTCATTCACAACACCCCTTCCCCTCGGGTTCCGTTTACGGGGTGCGGTTATGTAGTCCTTGAGGTAGGACGGTTGTTAGTCTATTTGACTTTCGTTGTGCACCCGGTATTTGGCTGCACTCTTGTTGAGGTAGGGCGTTGTTTGGTGAAAGGGGTGCCTCTGACTCTGAGTTCAAATTTCCGTTGTCACCAACATCTTCGGTATCACCATGAGGCGAGCTCACTCCCATCCCTGATTCCTCTTCACGTGTTTCCGTTCTGCTATCGTTCCTTTCATTAAAGTTTTCTGCTAATTCAAGTTCATCTTCCTCCGTATCTCCTCCCTCCTCAGTTTGGGCATCAGGGGACTCAGAGATCCCTGACTGCAGCCTTGATCGTAGTTGATCGATATGGCGCTTCCATAGTCTATCATCGCGGCATTGCACGAGGTACGATCTAGGGCCGGTTACTTGGACCACAGTCACTTCGACCCACAACGGATCGCCTGACAAGTTTTTAGCGAACACCAAGTCGCCTACCTGGAAGGTACGGCATCGCCCGCTGGATCCGTGTGGTTTTCTCAGGCTCGTACGATGGGTGTAGCCGGTCGAGGTGGGAGCGGAGCTTCCGCCCCATGAGCAACTCAGCGGGAGTTTTGTTGGTGATGCTGTGCGGAGTGATATGCTGCAAAAAGAGGATCCGGTTTATTTTTTCTTCGATGTTGTCATAGTCCATTTTTTGTTGCGTTTTCTTGACGAATTGTACCATGCGCTCGGCCCTTCCGTTGGCCACAGGATGCGCAGGCAAAGTCAGCGCATGGCACATACCGCGGTCCGCCAGGTACTGTTCAAAGGACCGCGCGGAAAATTGGGGCCCGTTGTCGGATACCAGAAGGTCTGGTAATCTGTGAGTTGCAAACAGTCTGTCCAGTTTCTTAATGACCGCTTCGGTTGTTGTGTTCTTCATCTGATGGATTTCGAGCCAGTTCAAGTAGGCATCCACTGTTAACAAGAATGTGTGGCCTTTGGTAGGTCCTGCAAAGTCCAGATGGATACGGGACCAGGGTTTCCCATTCGGTTGGGGTTGCTTTTGGTGGGGCGTTGCTTACTTCCTGGCATTTGTGACAAGCTTTGACCCATGTCTCGATCTGCTTGTCGATGCCTGGCCACCACGCGTAGCTTCGTGCGAGGGCTTTCATGCGCACGATGCCGGGGTGGCCATCGTGCAAGGTTCTCAGTACTGCTCGTTGAAGTCGCTCTGGGACAACGACTCTATCTCCCAGATAATTCAGCCCTTCTGTGAAAACAATTCTGTTTGTCGACTCTTGAATGGGGCGTAGTCATCAGGTACCTGGTCCAATGGCCATCCGCGTTCCACCCAACTGAGGACTCGTGCTAAGGTGGGGTCGCATTTTGTTTCCATCGTGATATCTCGGGCTGTTAATGGTGGTGTACGAAGTGTCTCGATCTGCAACGTTGTCACTGTAGGCGCGGGGTCATCAATGGTCTCTGGAAGTGGTGCTCGGCTCAACGCGTCGGCGTGGGGAATGGCTTTCCCCGGGCGGTGTTGTAGCCGATAATTATATGCAGCCAAGAATTCTGACCAGCAAGTCATTCTGGGAGATAATATACAGGGGGTTGGCTTATCTCCTGCTATTATTCCCAGCAAAGGTTTGTGGTCAGTCACTATGGTAAAGGCTCGGCCATACACGTACTATGAAATCTCTTGACAGCAGACACAATAGCAAGGGCTTCTTTATCAATCTGACTGTAATTGCATTCTGCTTTTGAAAGCGTCTTTGAGAAATACAACAGGGCAACAGGGGCTTTGCTACCATTTGGCAAAACATGGCTCAAAATGGCGCCTACTCCGAAAGGCGATGCATCACATGTGATGGTTAACAGCAAAGTCTCATTATACTGCATTAGTAAAGCGTCAGAAGTCAATAATTTTTTTACGTTTCGGAACACCTGCTCTTCTCTATGTCCCCATACCCAGATTGCTTTTTTGTCTAATAAACGATGTAAGGGTTCGGCTACGTTTGCTTTGTGCGGTAGGAAAACGTTATAAAAATTGATAAGGCCTAGAAACGCCTGGAGATCGGCCTTATTTCGGGGTTTTGGGGCGTTCTTGATTGCCCTCAGTTTGCTATCGGTAGGGTGAATGCCATGACTATCAATTAAATACCCTAAAAATTCAACACGATCTGTACACAGTTTACTTTTATTTTTCTTCACTTTAAGACCTGCGTCTTTGAATTTCTGGAGGACTATCCTCAGGCGATCCCGTAAAATTTTCGGAGTAGGGGCAGCGATTAACACATCATCAAAGTATGGGACAATGCCTTTTATCCCTTGTAATAGTCTTTCCATCAAGCTCTGAAATCCCCAGGGCTACGCTCACTCCGAATTGGAGTTGGGTACATTTAAAGGCACCTCGGTGCGACACGATCGTCTGTGCCTGTGCCGTTTTCTCATCTCCCGGCAGTTGTTGATATGCCTGAGCTAAGTCTAGTTTAGCGAAGACTTTTCCGCCCCCCAGGGAATGGGGGAGGTGCTGCACCACCAGTACCGGATACGCGTTTTGCTGCAGGTTGTGGTTCAGGGTGGCTCGGTAGTCCCCACAAATTCTTATCGATCCATCCGGCTTAATGGGTGTCATGATTGGGGTCTCCCAGGGAGAGTGATCGGTTGGCTCTAACACTCCCTGGGCTATTAATTTATCAAGCTGCTCGTCAATCTTTGGTTTAAGGGCAAATGGAACCCGACGAGGCTTAAGGCGGATGGGAGCTACTTTTGGATTAAGGTTAAATGATATCGGGGTCCCCTTGTACTCGCCTAGTTTTTCTGCAAAACGTCCTTGAATTCTTGGACGAGATCCTCCTCCCAGTCGCTGCTGCCGATTCGATTAATGCCTGCCACTTCAATGCCAAGTGGAGCGAACCATTGGAGGCCTAACAGGCTAGGCCGGTCCTTGTCGATCACAGTCAGGGGTANTGAGCTTAGAATGAGAGAGCACATCGTGTCTGGGGCAGGTGGAATGGTCCCGGCCCCGGCTGCTTTGTGACACCCTCTTTTATTGTGCTATTTCATGAGAGTGGGGTAAAGAATACAGAATACAAAGAACAAAGAACAAAGAAGTATAATTTCTTACTGCGCCATAGCTGAGAGCGACCATTGTCTACGTGTTAAGTTGTAGCATGTATTAGGTGCATGATGAATTGTTTTCCGAACAGGATGTTCTTTTAGACAGAATGAACTTCTGTAGTTGGTAGTGCTGCGTGTCTGTTAGCTGTGGGTTAGATTTAACTGTGTTGCAATTTTCTACCAAGGCTGTATGCTATAGTTTTCTGCTGAGTCTGTATCAGTAAATGCCACAATAATTCCTTCTTTTTTGTTTTTTATGAAGAAGTTTTCTGAGGTGGGGTTATCCTTCTCCATTGTATTCCAGCACACTGCAGACACACCCTCCGGTCCGTCTGCCTCTTGCCAGAGTAGCTCACATAGGGGAAGGTTTCCCTCCTGCACCTCCGGTTCTTTGTGCAAAGATAAAATTGAATCCTCCGAT
>BHEV01053352.1:4644-29669 GCA_004319985.1 Emydocephalus ijimae
TAGTCCCCATCCGCCTTAAGCCTCGTCGAATTCCATTTGCTCTTAAACCAAAGATTGATGAGCAGCTTGATAAATTAATAGCCCAGGGTGTGTTAGAACCAACCAATCACTCTCCCTGGGAAACCCCAATNCATTCCCTGGGGGGCGGAAAAGTCTTCGCTAAACTAGACTTAGCCCAGGCATACCAACAACTGCCTGTTGACAAAAAAACAGCAGAGGCCCAAACGATCGTTACGCACCGAGGTGCGTTTAAATGTAGCCAACTCCAGTTCGGAGTGAGCGTAGCCCCGGGAATCTTTCAAAGTTTGATGGAAAGACTATTACAAGGGATAAAAGGCATTGTCCCATATTTTGATGATGTGTTAATCGCTGCCTCGACTTGGAAAATACTAAAGGATCGCCTGAAGTTGGTTCTCCAGAGATTTAAAGACTCAGGTCTCAAAGTTAAAAAAACAAGTGTCAATTATGTACGGATCATGTAGAATTTTTGGGATATTTAATTGATAGTCAAGGCATTCACCCCACCGATAACAAACTCAGGGCAATCAAGAACGCCCCAAAACCCCGGAACAAGGCCGACCTCCAGGCTTTTCTGGGCCTTATCAATTTTTATAACGTTTTCCTGCCTCACAAAGCAACCGTAGCTGAACCCCTACATCGTTTGTTGGACAAAAAAGCAACCTGGGTATGGGGACACAGAGAGAAGCAGGCGTTTCGACATGTGAAAAATTTATTGACCTCTGATGCTGTTCTGATGCAGTGTAATGAGACTTTGCCTTTAACGATCACGTGTGATGCATCCCCATTCGGAGTGGGCGCCATTTTGAGCCACATTTTGCCAAACGATAGTGAAGCCCCTGTTGCCTATTTCTCAAAGACATTATCAAAAGCAGAACACAATTACAGTCAAATTGATAAAGAGGCCCTTGCTATTGTGCCTGCGGTTAAGAGATTTCATGAATATGTGTATGGGCGAGCCTTTACTATAGTGACTGACCACAAACCTTTGCTGGGAATAATAGTGGGAGATAGGCCAACACCTTATATATTATCTCCCAGAATGACTCACTGGTCAGAATTCTTGGCAGCATATAATTACAAGTTGCAACATTGCCCGGGGAAGGCCATTCCCCACACCGACGCATTGAGCCGTGCACCACTTCCGGAGACCGTTGATGACCCCGCTCCGACAGTTACAACACTGCAGATTGAGACACTTCGAACGCCGCCATTAACAGCCCTAGATATCGCGATGGAAATGAAACGCGACCCATTTTAGCACGAGTCCTCAATTGGGTGGAGCGCAGATGGCCATTGGACCAGATACCTGACGACTACGCCCCATTCAAGAATCGACAAACGGAATTATTTTCCCAGAAGGGCTGCATTATCTGGGGTGATAGAGTTGTTGTCCCAGAGTGGTTACGACCAGCGATACTAAGGACCTTGCACGATGGCCACCCCGGCATCATGCGCATGAAAGCCCTCGCACGAAGCTACGCGTGGTGGCCGGGTATCGACAAGCAGATCGAGACATGGGTAAAAGCTTGTCACAAATGCCAGGAAGTAAGCAACGCCCCTCCGAAAGCAACCCCGACTGAATGGGAAACACCGAGGGGACCATGGTCCCGTATTCATCTGGACTTTGCGGGACCTACCAAGGGACACACATTTTTATTAACGGTGGCTGCCTACTCGAACTATCTTGAAATCCATGAGATGAGGAATACAACAACCGAATCAGTCATCAGGAAAGTAGACAGACTCTTTACAACGCACGGATTACCAGACGTTCTAGTATCCGACAATGGGCCTCAATTTACCGCACTGTCCTTTGAACAGTACCTGGCGGACCATGGTATTCGCCATGTGCTGACTTCGCTGGTTCATCCTGCGGCCAATGGAAGGGCCGAGCGCATGGTACAATTCGTCACGAAAACCTTGCATAAAATGGACGATGGCAATATAGAAGACAAGATTAACCGGATACTCCTTTTGCAGCATATCACTCCGCACAGCGTCACCAATAAAACTCCCGCCGAGTTATGAATGGGGCGGAAGCTCTGCTCCCACCTTGACCGTCTGCATCCAGCATATGAACCTGAAAAACCACACGGATCCAGCGGGAAATGCCGTAATTTCCAGGTAGGTGACTTGGTTTTCGCTAGAAACTTTTTGGGCGATCCGTTGTGGGTCGAGGCAACTGTAGTCCAAGTAACCGGCCCTAGATTGTACCACGTAAGATGTCACGACGATAGAATATGGAAGCACCATATTGATCAGCTGCGTTCAAGGCTACAGTTGAGTCCCCTGACTTCCAAACCAAGGGGGGAGGAGATACCGAGGAAGCTGAATTTGAAACGGCAGAAAGTTTAAGCAAAAGTAATGACCGCTCTGAGGCAACACGTGAAGGATTGGGAATGGGGGTGAGCTCGCCTCGAGGAGATGCCGAGAACATTAGTGGCAATGAAAATTTGAATACGGAACGGGAGGCACCCTCTTCACCAGATAACGTCCTACCCCAACAAGACTGTGGCCAAGTACCGGGAGAACAATGCAAATCAAATAGACAATCAAAACAACCTGCCTACCTCAAAGATTACGTGACCGCACCCCTTAAACGGAACCCGGGGGGAAGGGGTGTTGTGAATCAATAAAAGTACTTGAATAAAGATTATTAAGAGCTTGAAGTAAAGTGCAGGGTTCTGGCCCTGCACTTCTGATTGGCCGATAATAGCGACATCGGATTGATCCGTTCAGGAGAATCTGATTGGCTATTAACGAGCCTCTCCCATTGGTTAACGGAGCTAGCGCTCCCCATGTTTCATTGGTTAAATAGTTAAGAGTTTGCCTATATAAAGGAGGCCATTGCGGCCGTTGTGCTGAGCTGTTTTCACATGTAAATAAAGAGTTTGAAGTTCACTGTTCACCAGCTCGTCTCCTCCTTTGCACCCATGCACAGAACATAACAGGCTCAAATAGATGAACCTGAAAAATATAAACACCCACATTTGTCGAGTTTTAAATCTGTCTCACATTGGGAAGAATCTTACATAGTTGAATGTAAGCGAGGTTTCATATTCTCTCAGACCCTCCTATTGTTAAAATTAGGTAATTCCACTATGTTAATTGGGGGAAGGGAGCCCTGCAGGAGTGTCTGGCAGAGCCTTTGTCTTCTCAGAGCTGTCTCTGCAGAAGATCCTCAGGGCAAAACTAAATGTGAAGGTACTAAAGTGAATCACTTGGGCTTATATCATTAACAAATATAATAGCATGCAGGGGAAGAAATTTTCAACAGGAACTGTGCAGTAAAACTCAGACTCAATGTTACCTCTTGGATATAAGAAAAAGAGAAGACCAGCTCCCACAGAGAACATTGATCCCTCTGCCAATCAATAAGCCGATAATGATAGGCAGAGAGTATCCATATTAGTTACATCATTTACATCCACCAAATTGTTTCGTCTGTGGTGCAGAATAGAAAGTAAAGCAGGGGTGTCCAAACTTTCCCCTTCCCTGGGCCACATTAGAAGATGAAAATTTGGTTTGGGCCGCATAAAATAAAAAATAAAATAAAATAAAATAAAATATATAAAATAAAAAAAATAAAATAATTTTTATTATTTATTATTAATTACTTATTGAAAATTATTTATTTTTTATTTTATAATTTTCCGGCCAAATTTTGCAGGGAGGGGGGGAAGAAAGCTCGCCCGCCTCGCGCCTACTTCTCCTCCTGCAGATGCAGCAGCGGTGGCAGCGGTGGCAGGGGCAGAAGCAGCAGCGGTGGTGGCGGCGGCGGGGGCAGAAGCAGTGGCGGCGGCGGCAGGGGCAGAAGCGGCGGCAGCAGCGGCGGGGGCAGAAGCAGCAGCAGTGGCGGCGGCGGCGGCAACAGTAGGAGGTGGCGGGGCGGGACTTTTGGGCTGCGGCTGCCTCCCTTTTCTGTTGCTTGCCTCGCCCCACCTCGCGCCTGCCTCTCCTCTCCTCCTCGCTGGATCTTTCACGTAGGTTGGGATGGGCGTTGGGCCGCATTACGAGGCGACCTGGGCCACATGTGGCCCGTTGGCCGTAGGTTGGACAAGCCTGGCGTAAAGCCTCCAGTTTCTAGCTCGATGCCTTAAACATTGCCCCAAACTGACTTCCAATAAACTTTTTTTTGATCTGATGTATGTATTGATTCATCTATTATGAGAAAGCTGAATTTGCACACTGCTAAGGCTGGCTCTGAAAAATACTGTATAATGTCAATATCTTACTGTTGGATCATTTGCCGCTTAAAACAACAACAGAAAAAGTAGTCTAAAAATGCATTGGTTCCCTCATCAGTTTGCTTTGGACTAAACAGAGCTCAAGTTCTGAGACTGAGTGGTTTGTAATTTGATGGGCAATTGTGTGGAAATTATGTGCTGCGAAGTAGACCATGATAGCAATGTTGGGGGTGGGGGAAAGTTACTACTTGTCATTTTTTTCAGAACTACTCCTACTAGAGCATAAATGGTTTCTGGCTTGTAAAAGCTGATTTTTCATTCTGTGACCTCACTTCTAACTTCCATCAACCCATGCACACAAAGACTTTGTTCCCCAAACAATTTTTATAACAAGTGGTATTATGTATAGATGTAAATATGCTAATCTGGGGATTGATAATCCATGGTCTGCAGCCTGAAGAGCATATGTTGATTCACACTCTATAGTGTTCTAAGACAAAAAGTCTTAACCCAGTACAAGATTAAAAAGGCTTATCAGTACTGACTTCATTGGGCTTAGTTTGATATTGGAAAATATTTCGAAAATACCTTTTTTTAGACAGTGCATCACTTTGCAGCTGCAACAGGCTGACTGATTCGCTTTGATCAGCATAACCATTGGTATTGCTGAAGTTTAATAGAAATAGTCCTCGACTTACAATCCCCAATTGAGTCCAAAATGTATGTTACCAAATGAGACATTTGTTAAGTGAGTTTAATTTTTTTTTTTTGCCACAGTGGTTAAATAAATCGCTGCAATTGTTAAGTCAGTAAACCGATGGTTGAGTGAGTGAATTTGGCTTCCCTATTGACTTTGCTTGTTTGAAGGGGAATCACGTGACACGGGGACCCTGCAACCGTCATAAATATGAGTCAGTTGCCAAGCATCCCAGTTTTGATCATGTGGCCATGGGGATGTTGCAACGGTCATAAGTGTGAAAAATGGTCATAAGTCACTTTTTTCAGTGCCGTTGTAACTTTGAATAGTCACTAAATGAACTGTTGTAATGGTCACTAAATGAACTGTCGAGGGATAGCAGTATATTGTATTTTGAGACGGTAAAGTTGGATAATAAAGAAATAGTTCAATGAAGAATGTAGTAATAGCAACTCTGGCGGATAGCCTCCCAGCAATTGCTCAAATAATTAAGCAACAGGGAGAGCTCAACATTTTTATGGTTTTAAAATTCCTAAAATCCATCCAGTCTTTATATAAATACAAGCAAAATACCTCTCACACCTCAACACAAAATCTCAACAACCGTAAAGCCATGAACTTGAAATTTGGCATGTATATGTTCCTCTCGTCTTCTAGATGCTCACTAAGAAAGGATTATTATTGTTAACATGCTCTAATGCTAAGGAGTTCTACTTCCCCTCCCCACTTGAAAAGAAATCTGTTCCAAATGCAAAACACAAGCAGAGGAGAGGAGTTTCAGTTTTAGTTTCACAGCAGCAGCCAGCTTTAGTACAGAACAGCTGAGCTAAGCCACAGGCTTCTTGCTCACACAGCAAATACTGTTTCAGTTTCCAAACAGCCCTCAACTCTCTCACACACTCATAGGACGTTAGCCAGATGAATACTGATGGATGCTGCTAGGCAGAGGCACAATTTTTTCCTCTTATTCTCCTCCCCCAAAACTAAGCCCAATCACATAGTTTCGTAGCGAAGCATGGGTATAGAGCTAATTCCAAATAAAAAGCAACTGGAAACAAGTGTTGATTTTTCAATATAGTTATAATACTTTTCAGCCAAATTATTTTTACTACCGGTTCTATGGGCATGGTGTAACATGGTGGTCATGGTGTGCCATGGCATGGTGGGCGCGGTGGGTATGGCAGGGGAAGGATTTTGTAAAATCTCCATTCTTCCCACCCCACTCCAGGGGAAGCATACTGCAAAATCCTATTCCCTCCCCACCCCACTAGCCTGCTTTCCAGCTCTGTTCTCCTGTGCAGGACAACAAAAGAAGACCCAGCCAATCAGCTGGGACTCGGGAGGCAGAGAATAGTTGGGGGCAGGGCCAGTCAAAATTTCCACTACCGATTCTCCAGAACTGGTCAGTACCTGCTGAATACCACCTCTGTTTTCAGCTTAACATGTGTTTATTTTTTACTTTGGGTCTTAGAAAGTTAAGGGCCATGTTCATTAAATGTGATGTTAATGTTAATAATCCAGAAAGAAAATCTTATATACTGCATTTAGAAAATACATGACATATTTAGTCTGGTTTGATAAAATTATATTAGGCTGAGGAGGAGAGAAACATACTTGAAGTTATTCACAAAGTCAACCTCTTAGCAAGTACTTGAAAATAACAAACATTTTACTGCCATAATTTGCCTGAAGATGCCTGAAAATTGCAAAAACTAATGAACACTGTTGCTGCTACAAGGTATTCTTCTGGAAGCTACCTCCACCTGTGCACTAATATTTGCCATCATTTTTATATTCATACCCAACGAATGTGAATGCCAATTAACGTGTGTGTGTGTGTGTGTGTGAGTGCATCTGCATGTACATAACAGTAATCAACAGTACTTGGGGTAATGAGAATGAAACAGGGACATTTGTGGTCAATTAGCATATGTGACTTCACTATTCTAGTCATTTTTTTAAATTGAGTCGGTGCCTACAGAGACCAAATGCTTACTTTTGGTATCTCTTGCGTTCAATGGATCAGCATACTTGAAAGATATTCTTAATACATTATGCCAAGAGTAATTAGACAGCTACTTTTTTTTGGTACCATTTACAGAAAGTATGCATTTGTTTATGCTTTGCTGAAAGAAACCAAAACAAAACAGACCAGTCATAAAATAATGTAAACTGCAACCATCTGAGAAAGAATTTAATGGAATAGTTGGAGGGGGGAATGCCTTTTGTTTCTTCTGTGCAACATAACAATGCTCTATGAATTTGTGATGTATCAATTTTTTTAAAAAAACCCAACCCAATTTGGTTTAGTAGGCAGAGGTCTCAATGACAGAGGAAAATAAAATAAATGTAGAAATAAAATTTATGTGCAACCTAAAACAAGTTTTATCTCTGCTAGTTTCTGTAGGATAGATGAGGGGGGAGCTCATTATGGGACTTGGATCCATCAATAACATGTCTAATTTGATGTGCACATTGCTTTGATGATGTGTTCCTTCAGTATGGGTTCTGTTGAAATCCAGACTGAGCAGTTGTTGCCAACCACAAACTCTATGGTGCTTCATATTGCCATCTGTTTGGAATGTTAGAATTTTATAATGTGCAATGATTGCTTTCCAAAATGCAATGCCCTGTTATGACAATAATTCCTAGGATTTCATTTCAAATGTTTGGAGGACTGAAGGTTGGAGAAAGTTTCAATGATCCATCCAAAAATATATATGAGAGGGGAGACAGAATAGGTACATGTGCTAAGAGACAATAAAATTTATAACACTATTTAAAATTGTCTAGAAGTAAATGTATAAATACCATACATTCTGCTGCCCGATTGATGGCATATTAGGGCCTTCTGGTTGTGTTATGTCAACATTACTTTTTATGTCTTAATTTTTAATTGTTATTTGTAAGGTGCTTTTACAGTTATTTGTAGACTGGATGTAAGTTAGAATAATAAAGAACATAAATAACTTTACCACTAAAAGTAAAGCATATCTGGTGTTCAGATTTTCCACTCTGCTCCCTAAATTGTATTAGCAATTGGCTCATTGTTGTGTATTTTCAATACTCCAGTTGGATCATTAAACCCCAAATGCTGGTTGCACAAAGTATTTCATTCATGCTGTAAAAAACTGGCATGCTTGAGTTTGAGAAGGAAAATGACAGAAATTGACTTGAAAAGAAAGGTATTCTCACTTGACAGAGAAATGCTTTCAGAGAACCTTGACATGCAGGGATGTCTGTAAGATGGATTAAAAAAAGTAAAAATGGCAGTCCAACGGTATGTTTGAAGTTCCATCTGTTTTTTTACATGTCTTGATCAACCAGGGCTGTCATTCTCACTTTTAGGACCATCCCCTGTAGGCATCCTTCCTTCCATGTTTCACTTTGCTCACTAATTTCCTCAGGAAAAGGCAAAAAATATATTAAAACAGTCTGAGATTGATCTTCCCAAGCAAAGCTGTGACTACTAAAGAGTAAAATATCCTTTACTTATTTACATTGTTACTTTTGGAACTTGGCCAGACAAGGTGACAAATCACAAATCCTTCTGAGGATTACATAAGCAGTAAAAAGCACAATTTGCCATCAAGAACATTAACCTATTCCTTTTTTTAAAAAAAATCATTAAATTCCTTAAGGAAAGAATAAAAACGTTCCTCATCAGTCCATTGAATCAGTGCAGAACCAAAAATTCTGTTCAATCAAAAAAACCCAACAACCTCTCTCTCTCTCTCTCTCTCTCTCCCTCCCTCCCTCCCTCCCTCCCTCTCACTTTATATTAAAAAAAGCTGTCACTTCTCCCATCATAACCAACCCAGCAATGCAGGTTAATACTGGACAATGTTGTGATGAAAGTCTATTCTTTCCCTCCTCCTGCTCAAGCCAGAAATCCCTTTTCTGCCTTCTTTCCAAAACATGCAATCTTCCTTTCCTTTGTTCTCTATTCCCAAGTCAAGCTATACTTGTGCAATGTTCCGAGTTCGCTTGAGGAGAAGCCTGACATTCTTGCTTTGGGAAAAACTCTTACGGTGTGTATCATTTCCATTTTTATTATTCTGCTTGCTTCATTTGTGGCTGGACTGTATCTCTATTCTTTTTGCAATTCCCTGCTTCCTCGGCATTTCTTTGAAATGCTCTTTACTCCTTTTCTCACTGAACTGAACACAGCATATTTCCCAGGGATGGATATCTGTTTTACATCTCTGTTATCCCACAAACTGTTATGTATAAACTGTTGGATACCACGTGATTATTTGATTGTCATATTTGCTATTCACTTCAAATATTCTTTAACAAATTGTATTAACTGGTTATGAATTCTAGATTCATTTTTGAGCTTTCAAAAAACATAAGCCAGTTCAATAAATATAGTAGGAGGCCCCAATATATTACACTGGAATGTCAAAAGAACGACTTCAGAGAGGAAAAAAATATAAAGATTTTGTATCTTATTCATGCATTCTGACATGTTCTGTTATGCTCCATTTCTAAATATCTGTCACATGAATGCTGGCAGTTTCTTTTATTCCCTCTAGTGAGTAACATCAACATGACTTTGTTCTTCATGATTTTAAGTAAGGAGGTCACTTTGCAGAAAAATAAGCAAAACTGAAGCAATTGATCTTCATACTTCACATGTCATTCATTACTGAAAAAAAATCATGTCCTAAATGCAAGCAAAGTGGAAAAAATTCCAAAAATACCTTTTGAATGTCAGATTTTATGATATCTAGGGATTGTCATCTTTCATTTGAAATTCCTTCCTGCTATTTGTACATACACATACAGATAGTTCTGGTTTAATAATCATAATTGGGACTGGCAACTCAGCCGCTAAATTAAGTAGTTGCTAAGTGAAAGGGCTAAGTGTGCTTACAATTTTATTTCCTTTGTTTTGTAGATTCTCAACGTTGTAAATGCAAGGATGGATTGTAAAGTTATGTTTTCATTGCTGTTGTCCCTGGGAACAGTCCTTGTCCAAGGCAGTTGCTCAATGAGGACTTAATGTATAAAATTTTGAAATGTGAAAGATAGTCTTATAATAAACTTGGTAAGGTGCTAAAGTCTGGCTAACTTCAAGCAATAAATAAATAAACAAAGCAAGAAAGCAAGCAGGGCCGCCACTTCGTGTATTCCATTAAATTAACATTTATCTTGTAGTATTCAGGGCTTTCAAAGGTTAAATGAACACAAGAGCATTGGGATGGGTATGCAAAAAATGCTTCTCCAGCATGGGTTAGATAAGCAGGTTACATTCTCTTTAAGATAGGAGCTTTGGATTCTATTGAGTTAATAGCCAGTAGAGTAGGTGTGTACAGATCATCCTTCTAATAGACAAGCTCTTCAAACATAGAAATAAAAATAATAGCTGAAAATATGCATTATGTGTGGCTAAAATCAAAGGATAGGTTTCCATCTTACTGTGTGTTGGCAATACAAATATAATTCCTTGATTTAAAATCTAATGGGACATTGTGACTATTATTTTTGTTCACACTGTTATATTTTGCAATCATATCAGAAATTAAATCACATCATTAGATTGAATACTTTTGTGGCCAATCCTTATAACACTTCTCCACTTATAATCAGTGTTTATCCACCAATCCCACTCCCAAGGGACAGAGAAGGGTTTTTTTAGGAATGAATGACAGATCTTGCACTTTGAAAATAAACAAGGGTAAGGTGAGGTCAGTCTAATCTTATCATGACTCCATTATATCCATTCCATGCTGCTTATAGATGTTTTGAGATATGCATTTTCTTGGTCATCCATTCTTCATCAAGGCATCAACCAGAAGGAATCACTTTCTTTGCAGCTTCAGATCCACATCAATGGTTTCCAAGATGATCAGATTTCATAGCAGATCAATCAGCTGTATAAATCCCTTTAATGGCTCTTGCACATGTCAATCTGCTTCTGATTAATTAACTATTCATCCTTATTTCTCATGCAAATCAATGGGCCACTAAGTTTGAGAATCTAAGCATACTTATCTGAGAGAAAGGTATAATGAAAATAGTGGGGGTTTTTTTTTCCTGAGCATGCATTCTTAGCTCTGTAGGATGTTAGAGTTAACATCCAACAATCGTTCTACACTTTGTGGAAGAAAATCATTTGATGCATCAGTCAATAAAATGTAAGAGGGATTTAAGTTTATCCAGTTTTGCACTCTAGTAATAAATCAGAATAAATTTAACGGGACTCGGGTCTTCAAACTTCAGAAACATGGGCGTGGTGATGATATAAATGCTGCATAACAATTTTCAAATGCACAGCTTAAGTGCGTGAATAGAGCAGAAGGACAAATGCATTAATGGAAACACGAATACTAAGAGTACACTGCTCATATAATACTTTTGATATGTAGGTCATGATGAGTAATCTGTAGCATTCCAGATGTTTGTGGAACTGCAATAGGAAACATAATGAATTATGAGGGATTCTGGGAGTTGTTCAGTAACATTTAAAATTCCATGGGTTGTCTATATTAATGCAGAGTTCCTTCCTGTGATCAGGAATCCAAGATATCCTATATTGGCAATAATACACCAATCTGTGGTTGGCCAAAGGGTATCTAGTCTGTCAGTATATAAGAAATTGTAAGTTGGGACAGCCATAACAGGTCAGACAATGGGAACTTCTTTGGTGACTAATAAATAGCACTTGTGAGCCAAGTCAGACAGCTGGTATGTATGTATAAATATAGAGCTTTTGTGATTCTGAGTTATGATGATTCTGGCTTCTACTTCTTGTACTTGCTACCATGTTGCAAGAACTGCATGGTATTGTATACATGCATCAAGTTTTATATTATTGTATATAAAGTTTATTCCATAAATGAATCCTGCTGAATTATTTATTTGTGTGATGGTTGGATTGCTGCAAACTATGACATAGTCTGCATGTTTTCAAAAACTCAGAACTGTTACTGCAATAGTATATACTCATTACTTTTTAAAAACATATTTGCTATGTTTGCAGGTCTATATTTTAACCATCGTATGTGCAGTTATGTTTTAATTGCTGAGGGCTGAGTAGACATAAAAATGAAGTGATAGAAAAATGCTGAAATGTTCAGTCTTGGGAATGGAGCTTGTGTATCTATACTATTTCTTATTTTATTTACAAACAAAAAAATAGCATCACCAAAATCCAGTATATATTTCTGATGAGTTTTTAAGATTCAATATTACAAGTCCAAAGGATTACAGAAATAGACCTGTAAAACTGCATGCGATCCCCCAAATTCCATGTTAACCGTTCTTCCTTTTGTTGTTATATTAGAATGTCTCTTTTATTTTTTAGAGGATTCATCTTTCTCTGCTCCTACATAATTGTAAGTGATAGCCAACCCATACTTTTCCTAACATGGATGCTCATTCGTCTACTGTACCATACACATTAAAAATGAATACATTGTCAGGCCCATTGTCCAAGAGGCAAAATATATTTATGCTCTTATTATGGTTTTATTTTTTGTTGTTACAATTCTTATTGAAGTCAGATACAAAAGCTTATTGGTGATTTAATTTTGAAATCTTCATAGATGTTGTAATGAAGGGATGGAGATAAAGAGGGCCTTGTACTATACACCATTGTGTAAATATTCCAAATAGTAATGTTATCTTGGATTGTATTCATAATTGCTTATTTTAAATAATAAATTACTTATTTTACATTTCTTGAGTTGTTGAGGCTATATTAGGAGTTTTAAACTGGAGTTAATTTTATTCTGGAAAATCATTCACCAGAATTAATATAAAATATTGAACAAGCAGGTTTATGAAGAAAACCATGTCAGATTTTAATTTTATGTTGTGAAGAGAACTTATTTGAATTTGCTCATTTGTCTCATGCTCCCTATCCCGTTTATGTCATGTCTATTACCGTATATTATTTATTATAATTGTAAATTTTAAATTACCTTAAGTGCAGTAATGAAAAGATGGTTTATAAATATTGTAAAAACAAACAATCACTAAGTATCAATTGACTGGATTTATTATTGCAAAATGTTTTTTAAAAGAATCCTAGATGCCATTTATTAAAACTAACTTTGATCTAAGATCTTGAAGAGAAAGTAGCATTAACTTATGTTTTTTCCCATTGCGATATATCCCAGAATATTTAAGCTTAAGTATAGAATTAAACAGTTGTATGGCATTCATTAACTGCAAGTGATCATTTAAATGAAGCTTTCTGAATTCTTTTGCACACCTCTTAATTTTGTTCTCTCCTGCCAATATTAAATATTACATAGATGTCTACAAGTAACCATGGTGATGGAACAATGATGAGACATATGTACAATAATGTCACACTGCAAATCCTATCCTTTTGAATGTTCATCTTGACATTAAAATTTAAGTTATGCAGTTTGCATTGTGATGCCAGGCATTTTTTATCACTTGTTGCCCCTTGTTTCCATATATATTATGGAATACACTGGCCCTCCAACAGATATATATAACAATGGCATAAATTTAGTTAAGAAAGGGATGTCAGCCATCTTAAGGCCTGCAAGCACAGAGCAGAGGTCTTGACTAAATTTATGCCATTGCTTTTATTATGAAATGAGTAAGATAGGAAGGCCCTTAAAAGGGGATGATATGGGGAGAGAGACAGAAATCAGAATAAGTCTATCATTATGAAAGATAAATCTAAGTTTATTAACATTATTGGAACTAAAGAAGGTTAATATATTGTGAAAAATGATCTCTTAAGACTTGCTTTTTTCAATAGATGAGGGGCTGCTCTGTACATATGCTAAGGGGTTGATACATAAAGGGGTCTCTCTTAAACTCACTGGGAAACCCCAACTTGTAGGGATAATTCTATCATTTGGAGATGACTTCTACAACATGGTATTGTAAGGTAAGAAAATGAATAAATCCATTGTGTATTGTGTAGCTGTGACTCAAATCTCAAAAAAAAACTACCGGTGGATACTTTTCCACTGCAAAGGGAGAATTTGAAACATTGAACAATCACACGTTGTGCTCTGGGAAAATGTGTACTTGTTAAAGAAGCATTTAACTTCCTGATGTCCCATATTAGGTAATGAATTGTATACTGGAATTCAATAGGTAGATTGTAAACCAAGCCATCTTCGGATGGGGCGGCTAGGGTATAAAATAGAATGCAAAATTTTGCTCTGGGTTCCTCCCACCTGCCAGGGCAGGAACCCGTTTCTGCAGAAATGCTACAATAAAGCTGTTTTCCTTGGATTTATATCGAATCTCGGGTGGTTTTTCAAGCCCCCACCCCACAGTATCCTCCAGATGTCTTGAAGCTAATAACAAAGAATTCCCAGCCAGAACATTCTGTAATTGAGATTCCTATACTATAGTTTCCTTTGGCATCCACTTGTTATTATCATTATGAACGTGCTATTCTTACTCACACCTCATTTGGCTTATAGTTACCTGCACACTACCTGAAGGCACCTAGTACTAACTGAAACATTACTTTTACAAGCTTGTTTTTTTGCAGCCAAACACATCCTTTGTCTCCCATAGGCCATTGTAGCTTTTTAGTTCCACCTGCTATTGTTAACAGTCGTTTCCAAGCCTCAAAAATGATGTACAGTGTAATATCTTTTCATTTTCTGTGCATGTCTATATGTGCATATGGTGCTAAAATTTGATTTGTTGTTAGCTGTTGTATGGTTTTTTTGTTTTTTGTTTTGCATGCGTGGATATATCCCCTCCATTTGCACATGCTGAAAAAGGCTTTCAGAGTTCTTTATATAAGATCAATAAAAACAAGATAGTTCCTGCCTTTAGGTTTACAACACAAATGGGAAAAGAGAAATGGAAAAAAAGGAAATACCAAAAAAATTGAAACACCAGTTAAATATATAAAGTTTTTATAATGGCTAGCTTAAAGGAAAATACACATAAGCTGCTTTTTGGGGGGTGGGGTTCAAAATCCCAGCAACCGGTTCGCTACCCAGTTGCTGGATGGGTGTGGCCATGCTGGGCATGGCCTACCTGAACTTCTGGGAGGGCCGTTTTTCGCCTTCCCAAGGGTCCAGAGGCTTCTGGGCTCTGGAGTCCCTCCTGAAGCTGGAAACAGGCCCATTTCCAGAATTCTGGTACTTCCAGAAGGTCCATTTTTTCCCCCTCCCAGAGCCTCCACGCGGACCTGCACTTACCTGCATCAAAAATGGGCATGGAGACTCCAGGGAGGGGAGAGTGGGGCCAGCCGGTTGGTTCAAATACCGGTTCAGTGAACCAGATGCAAATTTAACATCCAGTTTGCCTGAACCCATCCAAACTAGTCGACTCCCACCCCTGCACATATGGTCTCAAAACTAGCTTTAAAATGTTGAACTAGTAATAGAAGCATCATAAACATCTATGAGGAGCACAACTTTGGAAAATATGAACTTAAAAAGTCTCAAAGAAAGAACTTTTACAAACAGGTCATCATCACCATGAAAACAATTGCAATCTGCAATTTTAAAAGCAAGGTGAATTGAAAAGAAAGTAGCTCTAAATGTAGCTGAGTATCCTGAATTTTTTTAAAGCAGATTTTGATGTATTCATGCCAATTGTCAATAGGATCCCACAGCAGATGAAAATGGGAAAAGGTATTTATGGTGGCTAGGAATTCCTAGAAAAAGGAATGTAAAAGGACAATGGCAAACAATTCTAATGAGGAAAAGACAGACAAATAAAGAGTGAGGAAAAAACAGTACAAATGTGCTTGTGACCATAGAAAAGGTTTAGTAATGTTCTGAAAATTAAAAAAAAAAAAGATGCATGCAGAAAATGGAAGATGGGTCAGTTCATAAATGCAGAGTATAGACAGATAGCCTGGAACTCTAGACCTGATATCAGAAAATGAAAGCTTGGAATGAGCTGAGGTTGGTGAAGGATGGTAAGAATACCAATTAGGGCTTTTTTTAAGCCATGTTCAAAATAAAAAGAAAGGCATTAGTGTACAAGCGGCTCTGTGAAGGAGGCAAAGTGCTACTAAAGAGCAAACACCCAGTATTTAGATGACGTCTTTTCCATCAAAAGTATCTGTTCTACCAAGAAATGTGAAGAGTAAAATAAAAGAGCAGGATTGAAATATGAGACTGATAAAAACATGTCAGGGAACAGTGGTGGTATTGTACCAATATTTGGCCCAGTTCTGGCGTACTTGTAGCGGCAAAGATCAGCAGAGACTGAGCCGGTTCTCTCTGAGGAGCTGCTGTTGGGCCTACCCGCCCATCTGGGCTCCCATACTAACTTTTATTCCCTGCTTTTGAAGCGCAGCTGCTTGGCCCGGCACAGCAGATTGTTGCACGTCAGCTGCTGAAGCGACAGGGAGAGTGCAGGATTGCAGGAGGTGAGTCGGAAAGCCTCTGCCCCTGCGCAAAGTGCACGTTTGGCATACACGCATGCAAAGCACACCCACCAAGCCACGTCCACCGAACCGGTGGTAAATTATTTTGAAATGCACCACTGTCAGGGATTACTTTTTTTTTTTTTTACTTTGAATAAGTTCATGTCTAGGATCAACTTTCTAGATTAGTGAAGGAATTAGCTAGTACATGAGCAAAAACTCTATTTAAGAAATCCTGAAGACCAGATGAAATGCTAAATGATGAGAGGTAATATGGCCCCTGTTGTGTTGCAGGCGGACACACGAGGCAGACACGGATCTAAAGGCTAACATTGCTTTATTTGAAGCATAACAGGTTGCCGCGGCTGCCCGGCTGGGCTGGCAGCCAGCTGGCGGCAGCAGCTGATGCCGTTTGACAGCTCCTTTTATAGCCGGCTGTCAAATGGCATCAACCAATGGGAGCAGTTGGTGCTCCCGCCAGGAATGCGGACCAGATTGAAGACTGCATTTAGTCAGGGACACCACACCCCCAGTCTTCAAAAAGGGTAGAAAGGTAGGTAGATCTAGTAAACTACAGATCTAGCAGACTAACAAGAATCCCTCATAATATTCTAGGCCAGCAGTCCTCAACCTTTGCAGCTTGGGGTCTCGGCTGGGAAGGGGGAGAGGGGAACTAGGCTGCACGAACGAGCTCAGCTCAACTGGCACAAGCAGTGGGCTGGTATGCACATGCCCAGTGGCCTGACACTCATACAAGTTGAGCTGTGCGCAGGCTTCAGCCACCCACTTGCACAACCCAATTCTGAATAGGCCATGGCCTGGTAGTGGGCCATGGCTCGGGGATTAGGGACCTCTGTTCTTCTAGACCAATTCATCAAGGTATGCCTGTCGCACCAACTGCCCTTAGGTTTGGTCACTTCTTCCTCTGCTTTCTTTGACACCATATTAGGGTAATGAATAGTCCTTAACTTACAACAGTTCACTTAGTGAGCGTTCACAAGTTACAACAGCACTGAGAAAAGGGACTTATGACCATTTTTCACACTTAGAACTCTGACAGCATTCCCAGGGTCATTTGATCAAAATTCAGATGCTTGGCAACCGACTCATATATATATGACGGTTGCAGTGTCCTGGGGTCATGTAATCTCCTTTTGTGACCTTCTGACAAGCAATGGGGAAGCCAGATTCACTTAACAACCATGTTACTAAGTTCACAACTGCAGTGATTCACTTAACAACTGTGGCGAGAACATTCATTAAGTGGGGATAAATTCACTTAACAAATGTTTCACTTAGCAACAGAAATCTGGGGCTCAATTGTGGTGGTTAAGACAAGGATTACCTGTTTTGTCCTGCATTCATTCATCAAAATAGTGGGGGCAATGGGCATGTCTTATATGCATTGCAAATGATGTAAAAAGGGGTGGGCTTCAATTGACCTGGTTGCATCCCATTATCTTGATACTGTTGACACGCCCCAAAGATGTCTGTGGTACTGTCCAAATTTCAGAAACTTCATGGCTACTTGAATCAACATTTCAATGAAATATGGCACATTCAAAATTTGATGGAAAGTATACAAAAGGAAACATTAAGCAAAATCCATGTGCAATATGAAAGAATATGCGATATGTTTTTTTATATCAAGTAATGGATTATATTTTTATTCTTCACCAAGTCAGTGGTGGTATTTTACCGGTTTGGGTTGGTTCAAGTGAACCAGTAGTAAAAAAAATGCTACCAGTTCAACTGAACCAGTATTTCCGATGATCAGCTGTGCTGCACGATTTAGATTAGCTAGAAAGGAAATCATCAGATTACTTGCTTTCTAGCTAATCTAAATTGTGCAGCACAGCTGGTCCCCCTTCCTTGCTGTTGTGCTCACCTTGCTAGGAGGCTTCCCTGAGGCCCAGTAGGAAAAAAACGGACGCAGAGGGATGCTGAGCTCCCTCTCACGCCCCATTTTTGCTTCAGAAAGCTTCCCTGAAGTCCAGTAGGCAAAAAATGGGAGGCGGAGGGAGGGCGTGCTGCGAAAGGGGGAAAAACACTACATAGCCATGCCCAGCCAGTCACATGACCACCTGGCCACGCCAACTAGCCACGCCCACAGAAGCAGTAGTAAAAAAATTTGAATTCCACCACTGCACCAAGTCATTAAGAAATGTACAATTATAAGAAAGATGCTCTATCTTACGTTCACTGCTTAGAGAAAACACGAGAAAATGAATGGTTTGAATTAAGAAATGCTTTCTATGAATAGGATATCGAGGTTAGTTGCTGAATGTAATAAGAACAGTACATGACAGAAGTAAAGCATGCATGAGAATAAATTATGGGCTCAGCAAATTGTTTAACACTATGCAGGGACAAGCTGTATAGTGCCTCTTTGATTGTCTAATTTTATTTACAGATAAATGTTAACAGGAATGCTTGGGGTGAAAAGGTATGTTGGCTGGGGACATGAATCTATATGTACTTTTATATGCAGACAATGCCCTGGTGCTGGCTGAGAAATCAAGTGATTTGCAGTAGTGTCAGCTTGCATCTCAAAAGTTGATTTCCATTTGCAATCCAAGCCTTAATGCTTGACAGAGTCAAAAGCATAAATCCCGAACAACAATATGTTACACTGCGGAACCTTTGCAAAAATCCTTTCATTTTTGAAACCCCAAAAGGAAACATAACCTCCATCATTCAAGAAAATTCATAAAATTGGTTGGGATCATGCTAGGATTGGCAACTGCCTGTTGACAGGAATATTTGTTTGGAGCAGAATTAATGATTTTTTGTCAGCAAGACAACTGGAAGGAACAGATATTCCAGTGATAGTAATTGAGAGGAGGAGGGGAAGAAGCCAAAAAAAAAACCTATGCCAAAAATGAAAGGTAGAGAAGGGTGTGGCATATGATTTTAGATTACAGGAAAGCACATTTTTCTTGTTTATTCAGTTTTGTTTGGTCACTCATTCATCATGTGAATGTTAGGAACATCTTCTCAATGGTGTTATACACTTCTGCTCCATGTCAAACCAAGTGCTTGTTTCATGATACTTTCCCTGGAGATTGGGTGAGTCTGGAGAAGAACGGACTTCAGCTTATTCCCGAGAAGACTGAGTAGCTATTGATTTTAGGCCCCCTGAATTTGCTGACTTTTGATGTTCAGTTATGAATGGGGGAGCACTCTTCCTAGCAATTTGGGGATCTTCTTGAATTCTCAGCTCCTGCTGTGTTGACGAAAAGTGACAGCACAATATATTATTCTATTTTAAACCATTTTGTTTTATTTCACATGGTAAACATAAATAATAATCCATCCCATTCAGTACAAAAAGCATAGATCTGAATCAGCAGATGTATCCACTGTTTAAGGCACTGAGAGAAGGAAATACAGAAACTAAAGAAGACAGTGACTCCTTTAATTCAAACACTTCAATTCAAGTCATCTTGAGTAGGACCATTGAGTACACTTAAAAAAACCTCCAGTCTACATTAATAGAAAATGTATACTGCTTTATTGATTTTGGTTAAATAGTTAATTTTCCAAATTGGCCAATGCTCTAAGAATGACAGTGCTTTGGACCACAATACTTTGTGCTATTAAAAAAAAATACAAAACTACAATACTGCTTTTAAGAATTTTTTTTAGGCTGCAATATAACAAGCAAGATTGATTTATATTTTTAGCTGCCTGATGGAAGAAATTTTATTAGAAAAGTTACGATGGGATAGTGTACTGAATACCATTTTTTAAATTAAGGCTACAATAAATTTTGCTGGTATGTTTTTTAAGAGGAAAGAGAGTCTGAGATGATGGTAGATTAGATGTTTCACAAAATGATACTAATTTACCTTTTGATTCACCGTATTCACTGTTTATTCCATTACTATTTCAATGCCATTAGCAGAGGAAAACATGAAGTAACAGTACTGCTGCATGCATTTAAAAAACGATTCAACAGAAGTGATTTCGAAGTTTGAGCAAGCACTACACAAAGGCTCTTGAAACAGATGCTGACTTGCACAGAAGCTTGAAAAAAGGGGATGTTTTAATGAGTATCAAAAAATAAAGAATGCCGAGCTGCTGTGAAGGTGAAACAATTCTTCCTAACCATTTTTGAAACATGTGCAAACCTTGCCAGGAACCACCACTTCTTGAATTGATTCCAAGCAATTAAAGTTCTTATGGGAAATGGAATGCCGTGTTATTGTCACATGGCAGTGAAACCTTGCTAGATGAAGAAACAAAATGAGGGCAATACTTTTACTCTGATCCTGAGCAAACATTTTATCCTATTCTGTTGTTCCTATTTTAAATAATTGCAAAATGATTACATGAGATAAAATGTGTATGTGGAGGTGGTATTATATTTTTTTCCCTTCAAAATGTATACTTTTCTTTGGGAAGCAAAAGAATTTGAATAAAGAAAAACTTGTTGATAAACTGGCAAAAGATCTTAGCATCTTATAGGTGGTAACGATTATAAAATTCTAGGACCAGAAGCATTAATTTTAAAACTTTAAGGCCAATAAAAAGAAGGAATAGGTGAACAAATAAAAGTTTGCATTCCTTTGATTTAGAGCAGCAATATTTAGAGCGTGGTCTAGTAATAACTTTGGATCCTAAGTGGTGTACACTCACAAGATTTAATATAAATTTGTTTTTGAGCCATCCTTCATTAGTACCTACACAAAGTAATGCACAATGTGGCAGTAGAGAGGTTAAATGCCTTGCGCACAAAAACTATATCCCTAAACAACGGCTCTAATTATGGGATACAAACTATAGTGGTCCAAAAGGAAGAAAGCAGCATACTGTGCCAAACAGTGGTACTGGATTGCGTCCATATTGTCTTGTACAAGATGTGTACAAGATGTGTACTTGTATATGGGCAACAAGTAATTATAAATAGAGCAATAAAATTTTATCTGCATTCTAAATATTAAGACCATAACAATATTTAAATACTTTCACAGATTATAAATCTTCTCTGATATGCTTGCTTCCATATTCCAAATCTTGCACATTTGGAGCCAACCACGTGAAATAAATCTTTACTGGATCAACATTCCAGTGTTTATGAAATGATATTGGAACTTGATGAGATAGGAAGTCCTTCGGGTAATCCATTGGCCGAGCCTAGAACCACAACAGCATTTGTTTTCTCATAATGTAACAATGCATATTAGTGAAATCTTTAAACAGAAGCAAGCAAGCTTATACATGATAGTTGCCTTTTGCTTCCACAATAAAGAGAATTTTTAAAGAACACAAGAAGATAACTTGATGATTCATTTTGCTTTCTCAATTTGAAATTTAAATGTTAAACTAAATCCCAAGAAATGAGAATAAATGAACGGACTATACTTTAAGTATTGTGCTTGCACTGGAAAAATGTTGAGAATCTGTCTTCTTGATTTTCAACGTAGCAAATGTTATTTATGCTCTGTCCTTAAATGTTCATATTTATTTTATAATGAAATTATTTTGCAATTCATTGTGTGGCATCTCTAGGTACTTCTTTTTTCAAGAGTCAAATACAATATCAAAAAAATTCTGTTAGCATCTCTGAAAAGTTGCTTCTAATCAAACATCGATATGCAAAATAGATGGTTGTGACCTGGAATTATAGAATTTCCTCTGCCCGATTTGTTTTATATTGTAATTTATTATTTAATCAATTTTTATTCTGCTTTCATATTAAGATTCATATATTTTTGCCTTATGACTCTGCAGAATGTTAAAATTACTGTGGGGATTTATGCTTCCTTGAGGCTATATTGTACCAGAAGGATAGATAGATAAAAAACTGGATGACTTTGGATAGCACCAAAGCATTTCTTTATCAGAAGTTAAGCATTTCGGCATAATAAGTTGTTTTACCTGCTGCATAATTAGTGGACAGATTGAAATAAAAGCTTAAGAGGTAACAATGTTTTAATTTCATAATCTGATTGTTCAGCAATCAGTTGCAGTAATAAGATCATCCCAGGACATTAATTATATATTTATCAACAAGTAGACTATTTATGTGGATTCCCCAGAGTCTACATCTTCTAGAAAGATAAAGTGAAATAGTATTGGACCATTTCCTAATAGAAACCAACACAAAGTGGCTGCTAATTGTTGATATGAGATTGCTAATATGGTAATATGTATAATGTCAGCTTTGGAAGCTATATTAACACCAGAAGCTTCTGTGCTGTCACATTCCTGTGCCTGGGAAAGTAGGAGGGGGATTTTTAGAATGTTGGTAGTTAGACATAATAGCATTCTTCTTTTCGGTCAAGGTCATATTATTCCTGCACTTGGAGGAGGAGTGGTTGAAAGGATGCCTCAAGTTGGAACGGTTGGTGATTGGGCCATGTGATGGACTGATGGGCGCAGGGGGTGGGTTTTGACTTTTGAATTACTAAGGAAACCCGAAACTCTCAGATTTGGGTTTTCCCAGATGTGCCAGTATAACTACTCTAATAAAAGGAAACTTTGAAAAAATGCCTGTCTTGGAGTTTTTTAATTGGGGCTGGCTTTTTCTGGAAATAAACATATAAATTGTTAATTTATTATTTAATGTAGTTTGTATACTTATGAAAAAAAGCAGAATATAAATATTTTAAATAAATAAATGTTTATTTGAAACGGAAAAGGTTTCCCCAGCCACTAAATACTGATATCAATATAATCATATGATCACTTCCTCACATTTCAACTTATTTTTCAAAAGTTATACTAGTTACATGAGTTTTTAAATGATATCCATATTTCACTGAAATTTTATAATCGCCCTTAGCATTTTCTATTGCTTTCACGTTACCATTACAAAAGGGTTCTAGATGAATTTGGTGATAATTAGCACATGTTAAAAAGTTAGACATATTTTGGAAATTACATTTGTATGAACAATAACAAAACGTGACTTTGGGGAAAAAATTGTGCAGCTACATGTAGAAATTGAAGACCACAAAAATCTATGTCTTGTAATGTTTTGACAGCTGGGTTGTGAGAAGATACTCTAGTTGGTTATTTGTACCAAAGCCATATTGATAAATATTGATAATATTTATGGAAATAAGCATAATATTGATAAATATTGAAAATATTTATTTTTAAATAAATATTTTATTTAAATAAAATATTTTATTTAAATTTCATTTAAATAAATAAAATATTTTAATAAATAAAATATTACATTTCAATATTAGATAAATATTGAAAATATTTATGAAAATAAGCATGATTTGAAGCACTGGGTATTCACTCTATGTTCACCTGTTTCTACTTTATTACTCTGGAAGGATTTAATTTTTGTAGACCAAAAAAAGAGAATCTTTTACTATCCTATCACTAATGTGTGTTCTGTACTTCATTGTCAAAGTTCCAGCCTTTCACTTATAGTTTTGAAATGCTTTTGTACCCCCGTTCTAAGTAGTAAAGACTCTAGGAAAAAGCAGGAATGTTTTGTAACATTTCCCAGCAGTTGTATCATTTTAATTAGGTTTTAAGGAAATTGACCTAATATTAACCATGAGATACTCAGCTACATGTAACAACGCTCACCTGATGGAAGAGAGGGCTGTGTGTAACTGGAATTCCTAAACCACTGAAACACATTCCAATTACCATATCATCAGGGGCATCATTGCTGTAGCACCGGCATTTACTAGCAAACAATTTTTGGATTGCTTCTCTGTTGAAGACCATCCTTTTAAGACAAATCCAAAAAGAAATTAATAATCAAGAGATAAGCATTATTATTGAATAATTTTTTTTATTTAACAACAGCAATTATGAGTTTGTAACAGTCATTGCAAACAGATTACTACTGCTCTGGTCTCCTAATGAAATCATAATGCTCTATGTTCTTCCATGTCTCCAGTAATATCAACATAACTTAATGGGTATCATTTAACTTTACCATTAGTTGTTATTGATTGTAGAATCTGCTTTAGGATTATTGATAAATTAGATGCTCAATCATATATCACTTCCAAATACAAGTCAACTGAAAAAAAACAATACCCTTCACAATACAACAATGTTAAAAAGAGTAGTCAGTAACTCTTGTTTTATTATATATAGGTCACTGACATTAAGCCAGTATTTTAAAAAGTCTATCAGCTTTCTTATTTGGACTAAGCCATGGATATTTTAGAATAATCATGTACTTTCACATGCCTTTCACAGAAAGTATTCGTCAGCTACAGTCTTCTATTGTATCAGGGAAGAGGCCCTTCAAATATATAACTTTGATAAATCAGAAATGTTCTCAAACTGTACTCATGGTGCTTTGAATTTCTTTTTGCTATGTTTACTTGTCTAATGAAATGCTACTGTACCATATTGCTATTTTTAAAGTTATGACACTTTTATATTTCACATTCTTGTAAAAATTTTATGACAACAGGACTATAGAAGTATCATTCATAGTGGCAGAGCCTGACTTGAGAAGAAATCTATCCATCATGAAAACTACCGAAAAATATGTTATTGCTCTTATGTATCTTTACTCCTTTGAAAAATTTAAATGACTTACCCTCCTCCACCAGTAATGTAACTGTAGCCTCCGGTTCCTAAACCATAGCCATAGCGTTCCCCGAGAACCACTGGCTCACTTGAGTCATAGCAACTGAGTAATTTCTGGAGCCTAGAGATGCTAGAACAAAAATCACATAGTGAAATATCATCTAATACAGGGGTCCCCAAACTTGGCAACTTTAAGACTTGCGGACTTCAACTTGTGGAGTTGAAGTCCACAAGTCTTAAAGTTGCCAAGTTT
>BHEV01053353.1:0-61188 GCA_004319985.1 Emydocephalus ijimae
TTTGGGCGGGACGTTTTCTGGCGAGTAGGGTGTCTCCGGTCCTTCATTTAAAAATTCGGTGCCGCTAATGTCCTCGTTGTCCTCTAGCCTTTGTGGGCTTGCTTCTGACGAGGTGCCTCTTTGAGGCAAGTCCATCACCCTCTCTGATCCTTCCGAATGCTCACTTCTTCCACTCGTGCTTTCTGCCATTTCAAACTCGGTCTCCTCGACATCTCCTCCCCCCTCAGTTTGGAAGTTAACGGAGTCGCAGAAACGAGGTTGCAGCCTTGAATGCAGCTGATCAATATGGCGCTTCCATATTCTTCCGTCACGACTTTTTACTCGGTACGACCTGGGTCCTGTGACTTGGATTACAGTTGCCTCGACCCACAAAGGATCGCCAGAAAAGTTTCTAGCGAAGTCTAAGTCGCCTATCTGGAATTCGCGGCATTTCCCACTGGATCCGTGTGGTTTTTCTGGTTCGTACGATGGGTGTAGTCAGTCAAGGTGGGAGCGGAGTTTTCGTCCCATTAACAATTCGGCTGGAGTCTTGTTGGTGATGCTGTGCAGAGTGATGTGTTGAAGAAAGAGTATCTGGTTAATCTTATCTTTGATATTGCCATAGTCCATTTTATGTAGGATCTTTTTGACGAATTGTACCATGCGCTTGGCTCTTCCATTGGCCGCAGGATGCGCCAGCGAAGTTAGCGCATGGCGAATGCCACGGTCCACCAAATACTGTTCAAAAGAAAGTGCGGTGAACTGGGGGCCATTGTCAGATACCAGAACGTCTGGCAGTCCATGGGTTGCGAATAATCTGCTCAATTTCCTGATGACGGATTCGGTTGTGGTACTTTTCATTTCATGGATTTCAAGCCAGTTTGAGTAGGCATCCACCGTTACTAGGAATGTGTGTCCTTTAGTAGGTCCCGCAAAGTCAATATGAATACGGGACCATGGTCCCCTGGGTGTTTCCCACTCTGTTGGGGTTGCTTTTGGTGGGGCATTGCTAACTTCCTGGCATTTGCAACAAGTCTTTACCCAGGCCTCGATTTGCTTGTCGATACCCGGCCACCACGCGTAGCTTCATGTGAGCACCTTCATGTGCACGATGTCGGGGTGGCCTTCATGCAAGGTTTTCAATACCACTCATTGCAGCTGCTCTGGGACGACGACTCTATCCCCCCAAATTATGCAGCCTTTCTGGGAAAACAGTTCCATCTGTCAATTCTTGAAAGGACTGAAGTTGTCAGGGGTTTGATCCAATGGCCATCCTCGCTCGACCCAGCTAAGAACTCGCGCCAAAACGGGATCGCGTTTGGTTTCTATCGCGATATCTCGAGCTGTCAGTGGTGGTGATTGAAGTGTCTCAATCTGGAGCGTTGCGACGGTTGGAGCTGGGTCGTCAACAGTTTCCGGAAGTGGTGCATGGCTTAGTGCATCAGTGTGGGGGGTGGCTTTCCCCGGGCGGTGTTGCAGCTTATAATTATATGCAGCCAAGAATTCTGACCAGCGAGTCATTCTGGGAGATAATATATAAGGGGTTGGCTTGTCCCCCGCTATAATCCCCAGCAAAGGTTTGTGGTTGGTAACTATAGTAAAAACTTGCCCATAAATATATTCATGAAATCGTTTAACAGCAGAAACAACAGCAAGAGCCTCTTTATCGATTGACTAAAGTTACGTTCAGCTTTGGATAGCGTTTTTGAAAGGTAGGCAATAGGGGCTTCACTACCGTTTGGTAACACATGGCTCAAAATGGCACCCACTCCGAATGGTGATTCATCACATGTAATCGTTAAGGGCAAAGTCTCATTATACTGCATCAAAACAGCGTCTGAAGTCAATAAGTCTTTTACTTGTCAGAACGCGTGCTCCTCTCGGTGTCCCCAGACCCAGGTTGCCTTTTTGTCCAACAGATGATGTAGGGGCTCGGCTACGGTCGCTTTGTGGGGCAGGAACACGTTATAAAAATTGATAAGGCCCAGGAAAGCTTGGAGATCAGTCTTATTTCTGGGTCTTGGGGTGTTTTTGATTGCCTTTAGCTTGCTATCGGTGGGGTGAATGCCTTGTTTATCGATTAAGTACCCCCAAAATTCTACTTTATCTGCACACAGTTGACACTTATTTTTTTTTTACTTTAAGGCCATAGTCTTTAAATTTCTGGAGAACTAACCTCAGGCGCTCCCTTAGTATTTCTCTAGTTGGAGCAGCAATTAAAACATCATCAAAATAAGGTACAACCCCTCTTATACCCTGTAGTAGTCTCTCCATCAAGCTCTGAAAAATTCCTGGGGCCACGCTAACTCCGAATTGGAGTCGGTTGCACTTAAATGCACCTCGGTGCGTAACGATCGTTTGTGTCTCTGCCATTTTTTTAACTACAGGCAGTTGTTGGTATGCCTGTGCTAAATCCAATTTAGCGAAGACTTTTCTGCCCCCCAGGCAATGGAGAAGGTGTTGTACCACTGGTACCGGGTAAGCGTTCTGCTGAAGGGCATGATTCAGGGTGGCTCGGTACTTCCCACAAATTCTTAATGATCCATCCGGCTTGATGGGTGTTACGATTGGGGTTTCCCAGGGAGCGTGATCGGTTGGTTCTAAAACACCCTGGGCTATTAATTTATCAAGCTGCTCATCAATCTTTGGTTTAAGGGCAAATGGAACTCGACGAGGCTTAAGGTGGATGGGAGCTACTTCGGGGTTAAGGTTAAATGATATCGGGGTCCCCTTGTACTCGCCTAATTTATCTGTAAAGACGTCCTGGAAATCCCGGACGATGACCTCTTCCCAGTCGTCGCTGTTGGTTTGGTGAATGCCGGCTACTTCAATTCCAAGTGGGGCAAACCATTGGAGGCCTAAGAAACTAGGCCAATCCCTGTCGACTATGGTTAGTGGTAGGGATGCGGTACGATTTTTAAATGAGACACGGACTTTGCTGGATCCAACGACTGGAATTTGATTTCCCTGATAGTCCTTAAGTATGATTCTTTGGAATCTGAGGTCTTGCCGCCGGACAGTGGGAATTAACTGTAGGGATGAGTTGCTTGAGGGTTTTCCAGGAAACCATTGAGAGGGACGATCCTGAATCGACTTCCATCATGCAGGGCTGGTTTTCGATGGCGACCTTCACCTGGATCTTCTTGGCGTCTAATGATGAGGCATGACCAATCGTAATGGTTTGGTGTGCCTCTTCTCATTTCGTTGACTGGGCTGGTGGTTTGTTTCTGTAGGAGTGGTTGTTCCATTGGTGGGTTAAGTATTCCCGATTTACAGGACGACTTCCTGTGTGCTGGCGGTAGTTGGTCCCCCTCTGAGGTGGGTTGGATCCTTGCTTGCTTCTACAGACTCTTCTGATGTGACCTCTTTTCCCGCACACATGGCAGAGCGCGTCGAGGAATTTGCAGTCTGATCGTGGGTGGTTTGCCCCACAACCAGCGCATTGGTACTGCACTCTCTGGTTACATTGATGGCATTGGTCTCATTCAGACCGGAGCTGGTTGACCTCTTCTTCATCACTTTCTGATGACGATTCGAGGTCCTCGTGGTGGGCTGTCATTGCCTGTCCTTCCAGGTGAGGTGAGATTTCGCCGGTCAGTTGGCGGAGCGGGGCGTGGGTGTGGCGCATTCGTGCAGCCGACTTCCTGGTTGCTTCTGCTGCAGTAGCATCAGCCATGGCATCTGCAAGGCTAATGTCGCCTTTCGCCATCAGCTTACTTTGTGTCACTAGTGCATCTAATCCCAGAACGATTCGGTCTCTCAGGGCCTCTTCGAGGTCGGCAAACCCGCAGAGGCCTCCCAAATTCCAGAGATCTGCAATGAAATCTGCAATGTTTTCTCCCTTCCGCTGGTCTCTCTGATAAAATTCATGTCTTCGAACAAACGTTGGTACGGTTGGTGCATAGTGGGCCCGTAGAAGGGGCTCGAGGACGTCCCAGTCCATGGACTTCACCTCAGCCGGTTTGGCTAGTGCCTTGGCCATCTTAAACACAGTCGGCCCGCAGTGAGTTAGGAATACCGCTCGCTTCTTTCTGGTAGTGGCATCCTTCAAGTTGTTGGTCTCCAGAAACATCTGGAATCAGTCCATATATGAGTCCCAGTCTTCTTGTGCCGGGTCGAATGGAGCGGGTGGTATGACGCTACTAGACATGGTTCAGCCGTTGGTGTGTCTTCAGCCACGTGCTCTGTTTAGCGCTCTGTAGTGCTCAGTCAGCTCTGACGTCTCCAAATCCCACCCTCGTCGCCAGTGTTAAGTTCTGCGAATGGGCGTGAGAAATGGAGACGAGACAATGAACAGTGAACTTCAAATCTTTATTTAACATTGTGGAACAGAGCAAAAACTACGGCAGCAATAGCCCCTTTTATAGGCAAGCTGCTGATCAAATAACCAATAAGAAATGGGAAGTGTTAGTTCCCTTAACCAATGAAAGAGGCCCGCTAATAGCCAATCAGATTCTCCTGAACGGACCAATCAGATGTCACTATTATCGGCCAATCAGAAGTGCAGGGCCAGAACCCTGCACTTTTCTAAAGGTTTTAATAATCTTTATTTAAGCACTTTTATTAATTCACAACAGTTCTGCTAGATGGACCTCCTTAGGAGAAGGGACCCATACATTCCCTGCCTCTCTGCTCTGGTGGGTTGAGTAAATGTGGTCCTTCAAATAACCTGGTTTCAAACCATGTAGGGCTTTGAAGGAGACCAGGAAGCAAGTTGACAATCAGTGCAGCTCTTGCAGGAGAGATAACACATGTGCACATCTAGGTCTGTACCAAACCATGTGGGCCATCATATTTTGAACCAATTGATCTTTGATCTCTTTGGGAATGCTTGAATGAGTTGGCCCTGTTCTGTGCTTCAGCTGACATATTCTGAATTCTCTTTGTGCACAGTGATAGCTCTACAATTAACATTTGGGGAATCTTCTGCATTTACACCTGATAGGAGTCTGTAATTATTATGGCAGAGAATAGGACTGGACAGTTTTTCACCTATTAAAAAAATCATATTTAAACTGTTTGTATAATGACACATTTCAATAACATGCGATATCATCCAGAATTATTGTCACTACTTTCATTGCTGTTGTAAATTTGAACGGTCACTACACATTGTAAGTCGAAGATTATCTGTATTCATAAATTATCTGAATAATTTTAAACAAAATTATTCTTCCTGAAATCTAATTAACTAATAAAAATATATTCAACTACAAGGGCACAATAAAGGAGCAAGTCCATGTTGGTGTCTTCTTTGTAGTGACTTCTTGTCATCAATGTGTAACTCAGTAAGATAGGATACTATTGCATAAGGAGTGACAGAGCAAGTGATAAGTCACTTCACACAAAGACGTGTTTCAACCATTCAATTATCCGCTTTAAAGCATCCTCCTCTCTTCATTTGACTTCTTCGTAAACATTCCTCAAACTTTTTATGGTAATGTAAATGCATATCCATTGTCTAGCAATTCACCAAGGGCTTATTTTAGGCCTGTGATTCTCATGGTAAATGTTTGTTAGAGACTAAAACACTTAAAATCCCTTTGAATGGCAGCATCATAATGAAAAACTAGGACTCATTTGGCAAAAATTATAGGGATTCCTAAAGTCTTGATCACTTCCTGTGAGAACAAAAATTCCTCCGGGGAATTAATTTACATAGCTTAGCACATGCTATCTTCACTGACAGTCATCTTCAGTTTTAAGAGAGACAGCCAAGTTAGCATCTTATAGCAAAACCCAACAAGTCTTCCATGCTTATTCAAGGACAGACACAATTTCAGACTTAAACTTTAATGATAACAATTCACAGCACACAGAGTGATTCAACATGATTGAATGATAGCATACTAACTGACAGACGCATTCTGGCATAATTTTAATGTTTTCTAGAACCAGTAAAATATGAACAGCTTTATATTTTCCAGACAGTTTCTTAACTGGATATTCCTTCCACGCCTAGTGTATGACACATGACATTCTTCCTGAAAGGTTTACTAGAACTAGCAGACCACATCTCAGTGTGTGAATGGTGGAAGGAAGAGACAAAAGTTTAGTGGAGTGCAATACCAGTGTCGGAAGGATTGTTAATAATAAGAAGGGAAAATGGCTAAGAAAGCTGTGGGATATAGTGGAGGGAGAGGGAGAAGGAAGAATGGCATTAAAAGGAATAGATCCAGAAGGGATGGGAGGGAGAGAGAGAGGGAGGGAGAGGAGGAGAGAGGGAGGAAGAGAGGGAGAGAAAAAGGAAGGAAGGAAAGAAGGAAGGTAAAAGAAAAGTTGTTGGAGCCATAAAGCTTCTGTATTACAATCAAGATTTTGGGTTGCATTTGTTGAATTGTTTTGTTTTCTGATACTCTGAACTGGCAAAAGATTAGGCTGGATTGATTTGGGTGCTCATGTGTATAAGATATCCATATTCAGTGTATTTTAAAAAATGATTTTTTTGAAGCAGAAGAATAGTACATTGGGGTTTTGATGCACTGAAATAGGAAGATTAGTTTAATGCCTTTGAAAAATTATTTATCAAGGAGATATATTCTTTATGTTTAAGATATTTTGTAGCATGGCATTTGTGAGGGTTGGACTGTGAATTTTGGGTAGGTTTCAATGAAGAAAAATCAATAGTTGTTTAAATGAAGAGCAAACTGGTCTTTATTACTGCCATTATTGGAACATGGTGAATTATCAAGCTATGTTTCTATCCATTGTTCCTGTAGTTTTTAAAAAAATATATTTTGGAGTAGGTGGTTTTGAGGGTGGTAATTTTGTCTTTTGTTCTGCTTTTATTCTTTTTAAAGTGATATTTGAACTGATATTTAATTTTTTGGGGGGGTACAACTGGTTGTTTTGGGGTGCAAGTCTTTCATTTTATTGTGTGGGAAATATATTCCAGAACTTGATAATAGCACAGAGACTCTGATGGACAACCTGCTAAGATTTGTTTCTGCTAACGTTCTTGTTGGACTTGAATATCATTGATGATAATATCTTGCTGAACCACTTTGAGGAGGTGGAGGTACTGGTTTTTTGTAATTCATCTTCTCTCCTGGTTACAAATTCTTCAGCAAATCACGATATCTAAGTAACAAGATGTACAAAGATTGTGTGTCATTGTGTAGTTGCATCCCAATTCTGGTGCAAGGATTGAATCGTGGTAGTTGCATGATAATTTCACTGAAATTTCATCATTTCCCAACTTGCTTTCTGGAGATATTCTGACTCTTGAAAAATATAATTAAGAGTACAGGGTCAGCAGGAGAGGTGGCCTTCTGGCATCAGAGACTCCCAGCCTGAAATCCACAGTATCTTGTATCAACATTTCTCAGTGTCAAGTAATGAGATTAAAGAAGAAGGACAGGAAAAGATGTTTAGGATTGGTGATGCTGATTCATCCCATGATTTCAATCCAAATATTTTTTATCTGTGCTCTTCTTAATTATAAGTTAAATTCAAATAATACTAATAATGCTTTCAATTAATGGATAAGCTTTTATTCCAGAGTGATTTTGAAGATCACCCAACTTGAAACACAGATAAACATTGGCATCTTATTTGTTTTCTTACTCAAATATCAAGTAAATCTTAGACATATTTTTCTATGAAAAGCAAAATTCTCTCCCCAGTCTCTCCTCAACATTGTTCAAGTACTGTAGTAGAATTCCTCTATATCTTTGAACTTCCTTTCGACATGATTTTCGACATGAAAATAGTTCTTCCTGCCTCAGAGGTAAGACATTTTATTGTGTGAACAGATCCTTTAACATGTGCCACTAATTATTCTAAGTATTTACACCACAACTGAATTTGAAAGGAAAGAAATTGCAATGCTATTGAACAAAGCACCCTGCAAATATTGGCCTCTACAAGGGAGGCATGACAAAAGCAAGATTGTGCCATCATGTTAAGCAATGTCTCCTCTCTGTGTAAGTCTTATAGCAATAGCAATAGCATTTAAACTGCTTCATAGTACTTTACAGCCCTCTCTAAGTGGTTTACGGAGTTAGCATATTGGCCACAACAATCTGGGTCTTCATTTTAGTGACCCCAGAAGGATGGAAGACTGAGTCAAGTTGAGCTGGGCAGGATCATGTCACACTGATCGTGGGGTCTTATTGCCACGTTGCTCTGCCGACACCTCTGCATGAAATTTTTTAAAAAAAATAATTTTACTAAACTTATCAAAGTATAAAATACACATGAAAATAAAAATAATGGGATCTGCAAAGATTTCTACAGGGACATTCACAGGGGACTGCAAAAAATCAAGTTTATGGCTGCGACTGCTCAGTTGAAGCCCTGTTCCTGTTTATGTACATTGTATGAGATATGGAAAAATGGAGCAGGGCTTTGATTGTGCATTTGTAGTTATTATCTTGACTGTTTTTTTTTTTAAATCATCTTACAGTATCACTGAATGTAACACTTTGTAGAAGGGAGTTTGTTCCAAGATGACAAAAAATTAATTTTTAATTAATTAATTAATTAACTGTTCCTCTTGCAAATGTGACTCTGGATGGCTAGCATTACTAAATAATGGGGGAAAAAAAAGATGAAAAATACTTTCCAACACTGCAAGGACATTTTTAAAGTTTTAAACCCGACACAATTTTTTTTTAAAAAAGAAAAGGAATTCTTTTTTCTTTTCTCTTGATATCTTAATGCCGGGGTATCAAACTGGTTTTCTTCAAAGGCCGAATCAGCATTGTAGTTCTCCTTCATGGGCAGGCCGAGGGCTGGTGGTGGTGAAGATGGAATAGACTCTTCCTGCAGCATCCTGTCAGCCAAAACAGGCTTCCGGGGAGGGGTTGCATGAGCCCTCCCTGCACTGTGTTTTTGGCCTGGATGGCCTCTTGAAGCATTCTGCCGACCAAAATGCCCTGCACTCTATTTTGACTGCCAGAGGCATTGTGGGCCAATCCTTTGGTATTTCCAGGATGGCCCTGCGGGCCAGATTTAAGCACTCTTTGGGCCAGATCTGGCCCATGGGCTTTGAGATTGACACCTCTGCCAAACTCTGGAGTAGGTGACAAATTTTTAGGACCAAATACAAAGCATAAACTGAAAGACAGCAAATTGGATGATAAAGAAGAGTGTGGTGAGAAGGTAAGGATACTTAGATATAAAACAGGAGATGCAGGAAACAAAGTGGGGTCAGCTACAGTGGGCTCAGATGCTTGTATACTAATGTTCAAAGCAGGGGTGGGATTCAAATTTTTGAACCGCTTCTGTGGGCTTGGCTTAGTTGGTGGGCATGGCTTGGTGGTCATGTTATTGGCTGGGCATGGCCAACTCAATATCACTCACATCGAGACACACATCTCCTTGCATGGCCTCTCATGACTGTGGGGATGCTGCAACAGTTGTAAACGTGAAAAATGATCATAAGTCACTTTTTTCAGTACCATTGTAACTTTGAATGGTCACTCCACACAAGCAAAGTACCAGCAAAGGAGGGAAAAATAACTCCAGAGAAGTTCCTGAGTCAGGAAGTCTAGTCCTGGCAAGAATGTAATAAGGGTTAATGGAGAGGCAGTTTCTGTAAGCAACACCACAATGTTTCCTTCCTGCCTTCCTTACAGGATTAGGCCAGTAATTTCTTCTAACAACCGGTTCTCTGAACTGCTTAGAATGTTAACAACCGGTTCTAGCAAATAGATGCAAACTGGTAGAATCCCACCCCTGGTTCAAAGCATGGGAAACAAACAGCGAAAACCTGGACTCCTAGTATATGAGGGCAGGTATGATATTGTTGCTATTACTGAAACTTGGTGGGATAGAACCCACAATTGGAACATAGCACCACATAGACATTTTTTTCAAAAGAAACAGACTCAACCAAAAGAGGAGTTGCAGTGTATGTAAGAATTATTACACCTTTACAGAAATAGATGATACCAAGGATGAAAGCCTTCTTGAAAGTATTTGGGTGAATATTAGAGGGAAAAACGACATTGTTATGGGTACATACAATACTAAAGGTCACCCAACTGAACAGAGGAAATAGATGAACTTTTTGCAAATCGATTAGCACAGGTATACAGGAAACACACTATTGTAGTACTGGGGGACTTTACTTAACCTAACCTCAACCTAGGAACTAACTGCAGCAAGAGATTGAATAGATTCCTAATGTATGTAGCTGACAACTTTGTCATCTGAAAGGTGGAGGGGAGAACTAGAGGAGCAACTATACTAGAGTTAATTCTTACTAATAGGGATGAAATGGTTGAGGGAATTGAAGTCTTAGGAATCTGGAGGGAGAGTGACTGTGTCATACTAGAATTCACCTAAAGCAGGCACAGATAACTGAACAGCCAGACTAGTGTTTTAGACTTTAAGAGAGCTGACATCAACAAAATAAGAAAGATAAAAACAGGGATTCCATGGATGGAAGTCCTAGTGGGAAAATATTCCCTGGATACTTGGGAAACTGAAAAATGAGATAATAAAGACCTAAAAAAAATACTACCACAGAGAAAGAAAAACAAGAGACTTCAGAAAAGACTCTCTGACAAACTGAGGGACAAAAAAGGACAAGTACACTTCATGAAAAGAGGCACACATAACTAGAACAGAATATCAGCAAATAGCCCAAATCTGCAAGGACCGAGTCAGGAGGGCTAAGGCTCAGAATGAACTAAGATTTGCAACAAATGCCAGAAATAAAAGCAACAAAAATCTTTCAATATGTAAGGAATAAGAAGAAAGTAAAGGAAATGTTTTTAGCCAGCTTTATAATTTTGTATGCTTTGTGTTGAACAATCCCATGCCTATTTACACATTCTTGGGAGATAACGTTCTGGAGAAAAAGGCAATGGGTGCCTCAGAACCATTAGGCAGTCTGTGACTTAAAACGGCTCCTATGCCAAAAGGAGAGGTGTCTGCAACTAAGACTAAAGGTAATTGAATTGAATCAGAACAGCATCAGATGTAAGCAATGATTTGACTGCTTTAAAAACATAGGCTTCCCTAGGTCCCCAACGCCAAGAGGATTGTTTGTCCAGCAGTTTATGCAGAGGTTCTTCAATGGAAGCCTTATGGGGCAAAAATGAGGTGTAGAAGTCAAGGAGTCTCAAGAAAGACTGGAGTTCAGTTTTATTAGTTGGTGTGGGCGCATCGTGAATAGCCCATAATTTGGATTCAATTGGGTGAATGCCAGAGGCATCAACTTTATAACCCAGAAATTCAACCTGTGGAGTGGCAATAATGCATTTCTCTTTCTTCAATTTGAGACCAGACTTCCAGAAATACTCGAGGACACCTCTGACTCTCTGTAATAACTGAGGCTTGTCGGAGGCGGATATTTTAATGTCATTGAAATAAGGTATTACACCAGGTAATCCTTGAAGCAGCCTGTCCATCAATGATTGAAAAACTCCTGGGGCCACACTGACACCAAATTGGAGGTGCCTACACCTAAAAGTGCCCCTGTGACTTACAATAGTTTGTAGTTCAGTAGCTGTGTCATCAACAGGGAGCTGTTGATAAGCTTGGGACATGTCTAGTTTCACGAAAATGGTTCCTGGCTCAAAAGAATGCAGCAGATGCTGGATAACTGGGACTGGATTTGCGCCTATATGCAAATATTTGTTTATGGAACACTTGTAGTCTGCGCAAATTCTCCAGCTGCCATCTTTTTTTAGGGGTGTCACTATTGGGATTTCCCATTTTGCAAAGTCCACAGGCTCTAATATTCCCTGGTTAATTAATTTATCCAGTTCCTTGTCCAGGTTAGGGCAGATTGCAAAAGGCACTCTTTGAGGCTTTAAACAGATTGGAACTGCTAGAGGGTCCAAGTTGAAAGATATTGGGGTTCCCATGTAACAGCCTAGACCTTCACTGAATACATCAGCATAGTCTTTAAACAAGGCATCCACCTCTGAATTGGCAATGATTCTGCCTATATGAAGGCCAAGGGCAGGGAACCAGTCTAACCCTAACAGGCTTGGGAGGGCACCATCCACTACCACCAAAGGCAAGTAACCCTTAAAATTTTGAAAATGAATAAAAAACTTGCCTTTTCCGATGACTGGGATGGTTCTGCCTTGGTAGTCACATAGGGTTAAATTGCAGCCTTGAAGCCTCTTCTTTGCCACCCGGGGAAGTAGTCGTTTCAAGGTGCTCCATGAGATGATGGAGAGTGCTGAGCCAGTATCTACTTCCATCCTACAAGGCTTTAAAGAAACAACAACACTGATTTTGTTAGAACCTTTGTCTGTCTACTTAGCTTGGTAGCAGGTGAAACAGTCTTCAATTTGTTTTGGGAAATGCTGAGTTGTCTGAGGTTGATGTGGCTGGGCAAAAGTCTTTCCTGCCTGACAGATTCTGGCTAAATGACCCTTTCTCTGGAATTTTAGACAAATGGCATTCCTGAACTTGCAGGATGCCCTGGGGTGATTCCCTCCACAGCTTAGACAGATGGGCTGAGATCATGGAAGTTAATTGGGAACAGACCTGTTCCCCCCTCTGACTGGTTTTGGGCTGCCTGAGGTGATTTACATCACAAGTTTCTTCAGAACCTTCCTCTGTAGAGGCTGCATCGTAATGAATGGTTGAGCTGTTCTGGCTGACTGGATTTCCCTGAATTTCTGCTGCTGAGAGTGCTGACAGCTCTGCAGCTTGGGATTCTTCTATTGCTATTTTAAGGGACAAATCTCCTTTAGTCATTAGGCACCTTTGTAACCTTAAGTCCCTGACTCCACAGACTAGTTGATCTAATAACATGTCCTCCAGATAATCTCTAAACCCACAGTGCAAGGCAGCTGTTCGTAAAGCTGCCATATACCCACTAATAGTCTCTCTCTCAGCCTGGGTCCGTCTCCTAAAAGCATGACACCTGGCAATATGAGAGAGCTTAGGAGAATAATGGTTAGAAAGAATTTCCTGCAATTCCTCCCATGGAACAGTCTTAATTGAACACAGTGCCAGCAATGCAGTAGCAGTGTCAAACACTGTGGCTCCACAACAACTTTAAAAGTACCATTTTTTTCCTGTGGTCAGAAATATCAGCAAGGTCAATAGTGTCTAGGAAGCAGTAGAATTGATTTATGTAGGACTCCCATATCTCCACTGTCGGTCTGAAAGGCAGGAACGCACGGTTTGAAGTCATCTCGTCTCAGCAGCGCCAGGTTCTTCTGAGGGAAATTGAAATTCATGCTTGCGAATAGTGACAGTAAGCTCTTAAAGTGACATACAGCTCGGTAGTGGCTTTGGCTCTTTTTGAAGTGACTTTGCTCAGCCATTTTGCTCAGTTGCCTCTTAAATGTATCCCGCCCTCGTCGCCAGTGTAGAGTGAGTGGTGGAATGACAGAGGCAACACAGAGAGCAACTTCAGCTTTAACTATATTGAAACAATAAAGGGTTGCCGCAACTGCCACGCTAACAGGGCAGCCAGCTGGTGGGCAACAGCTGATGCTGGCTGACAGATCCCTTTTATAGTCAGCTGTCAAACGGCGTCAGCCAATAGAAACGCGGACCAGAATGAAAACTTCTGCTCAGTCCTCTCAGAACGCAGTACCATTGTCTAAACCCAATCCTGCCATTTGGGTTGACAGATAATACTCACGCCTCTATATAACAACTTTATATATCTGATGGCCACTATCATATATCTGAACAGTCTTCTAGTGTCTCCTTAACCATTTCTTCTAGGATTTTGCTTTAAGGCCTGCATCCTTCTTGGTAGCCCTTCCTTGAATTTGTTGTAGTTTGCTGATATCCTAGGCTGAAGTTCCAGAAATAAATACAATATACCAAGTGAGGCCTCACCAAGGTAGAGTTGAATGGAATAAGTGATTTCAGAGACCTCAGTTCTATGTTCCTATCAATATATCTCAAAGTAGCATTTGCCTTTTTAAAATGTATTATTCATTGTTTTAAATAATTGATAACAAAGGAAAAAGGACAGAATAAAAACAACATGATTATATTATACATCACATATATACATTGACAATGTAAGTTGTCAGAGAAGAAAAAAAAATCACATAATGTGCTTTAACAATAAAAATAAATGTGACAAAGAAAAATATATCATTATAACAATAGTTACAGTTCTATATGTATTTGCCTAATACAAATATTATTCAAGTATATATTTCTAAGACACCTATTTAACTATTTTTTTAACTTTCTGTATAAATTTTTTGTCTACATAGATAGGTAATCTGCTCATTACTAGAAAGTGTAATCAGTTTTTAATCCATTGAATGTGGAGCCATACACATATTTTTCTAATTCTGCAGTATCAGTCTTTTAGCTATAGTAAGGGCATGGAGAATCCATTTATGTTATATGATTGTCAAATTTCATTGCTGGGTATTGCATGCAGTTCAAAAGAATGTTTTTGAAAAAATTAGCTTTTATCACACAATCATATTTATACAATCCACTACAAAAAAACCAGTTTCCAAATAGAAAAGGAGGTATACACCCATAGATTCCTTTCAGATGGAGCTTTTGCTTTCTATCCTCCTTAGCATAGCTTTTTTTTAAAATTAGAAACTAGATGAAAAAGTAATAATAAAATACAAAAAGGTTAAGAATAAAAAATGACACTATTTGAATTTACGGTAAAATTTCACAGGTAAGGCAAAGGGATTGCCAAATAAAATTCTTGTAGCATTCTAAGCATCTCTAAATGTCTTTCAAAACTAGATTTATTTATTGCTTTCTTTTTAAAGGTACTAGAAATTATTTTATTTATGAGTTATATGAAGAAATCAGAAAAATATTTTCCTTTATATGAATTATGAACTCATTAATTAAGTCTTCAAGGATTACAATTTAAGCTGAGGCTCAATCAGGTGGCAAGGTATTCCCCATAGATGGCTTTTGCTCCACATTAATCAAATATTAATTTAAAACTTCAAATGAATGAAAACTCACAGATTACTAAATCTCCTGAACCATTTTGAGTAGTCCTGGTAGAAATGTTGTTTGTGCATTCACAACTGGGAGCAGCTTTTGAGATACAGGTAGTCCTTGACTTATGACTACAACAAAGCCCAGAATTTTTGTTGAAACATTTGTTAAGTGAGTCATGCCCCATTTTACAACTTTGCTTGCCACATTTGTTAAGTGAATCGCTGCAGTTATTAAGTTAGTAACATGGCTATTAAGTGAATCTGGCATCCCCATTAGTTTTTCTTATCAGAAGGTCAGAAAAGGTGATCGCATGACTCCAGGACACTGCAACAGTCATAAATATGAGTCAGTTGCCAAGCATCTGAATTTTGATCACATGTCTATGGGGATGCTGCAATGGTCATATGTATGAAAAATGGTCATAGGTCACTTTTTTCAGGACCATTGTAACTTTGGATGATCGCTAAATGAACTTTTGTAAATCGACGTCGACCAGTATTTGTACCAATCTTGTAAAAAACATGTTACATTTTGAAGAAAGGTGCGCTGTTTATGGTAACCCTGAAAAATATATTTTGACATATATGGTCATTAGATAGCAAAATTCATCAGTGAGCTAAAATTCATTCCAATTCAGAACTTCCCTCCTCTTACGTCCCTTCTTGTTCCACATCCGTGTGAAGGTTGTTGCCTTTAAGGTTGGTGCTGTGGCTGAGGGAAAGATTCACATGAGAGGGAAAGAAGGTACTACAAATGCATGCAATTTTCTCAAGCAGCCTGGTCTTCCAATTTTGACCCTAAGGAATAGTTTAAAAATGAATCAATGAGCAAGTATCTCTTTCAATTTTTTTTAAAGTGTTTAAAATTATCATATGATAAATTCATGGGTATTGAAATCCACCCATGTTAATGTCAGCAAGGTTAAGAAATTCTGCTGCAGGATATCAATTTCCAACTTTTATGCAAGTGGGATAAAGATTTTCTTGTAGGAAAAAATCAGAAGTTTTGTTTTTAAAGAACCCACATTCTGATATCCTAGCCACAGCTTTATTCTCAGATAGAATGAACTGGAAGCTTTGACCATTGACTTAACCTCTTACCCAAACTCTCAGAAGCGTTTCTACTCTTCCACAGGTGTCTTTACTTTTCCCCTTGAGGCTGGTCAGACCTCCTTTTAGCCAGAGTCTTTGTGGATTTTACTTCACTAGCTGTTACCGGCTATAAAGGGCAGTGCTCATCTCTTTTTCAAGACATTTCCATGGTCATGTGGCCAGCATGATGTTATGCAATGCTGTTATCATCCCACTGAAGTGGTACCTATTTATCTACTCACATTTGCTTGCTGGTAGGTTAGCGGGATCTAGGGTGAAAACGGGAGCTCATCCCATTATGTGGCGCCCAGGTCTCAAACCTGGGCTTTCCAGCTAACAATCACAGTGTCTTACCTGCTCAGACACTGTGCCTTCTAGCTGACCAATGAAGAAATGCTAAAAACAGGAGATAACTCCAATTCTTCCTAGTGCTTCCTTCACTGGTTTTGCTTTTCATACCGAAGGCAAAGAGTTATTGCTGTTGACACCCACAACAGCAATCAGCCCTTAGTCAGGGGTATTGCAAAGCTGTCTGTCTGAGCAGCGAGGAAGCCATGTGGGATTGGGATCAAAGTCCACTTCCACTTCCACTTTGATTGGGATCAAAGTACTTCCACTTCGGGAAAGGACATCCCAGGAGGTGGCTTGCCTCATTCCATTTTTCCAGCATTTTCACTCAAGATTTCTAAGTTTGATTGGAAGAGGTACCATACTTAGCTAATGGGGTGACAATTCTTTGTGTTATTCATAAATTTTTAATGGGGAACACTTTGGATTTTAGTGTTTTCTTGAGTCTTGATTTTATTTATTACTGATAATTGCATGCCACTTCCCATTAAACACACACACACACACACACGAAGCAGCTCCAAATCAATGTGAAACAACCATGTTGGGGAAAATGTTGAGAAAGGTTTTGCAATGTTAAGTACCATCTCTTGTTTTCTACTTTTAAAAAGGAGTTCCACTACTTTTTAAACACTTGGTGGTTTATTAGGACTCAGTGTGGAAAGTGGGAAATAGTTTATTTAAATTTCTAGATCTTGAGAGGGGTGGAGCATGGAGTCACTTATGATTCACCTGCTTGCCTTCCTAAACTGGTTCAAAGTTTTAGTTATGCTGTAGGGATGGTTGGCAATGTCAGATTCTATTACTAAAGCACCACCTGTGACATCTGAAGTGTATGTGCCAGCAATACATATGAATTCACGAGTATTTAGTTGTCAGGTAAGAATTTTTTTTCATGCCAACGAGCACATTTTATTTTCTGAACAGAGCACTTTTTAATGTTTGGACTGGGTAAATTTGTGGTGGAATAAGGTGCATTGCAAAAGCAAATTAACTATTATTATGCTTCACTACCATGGATTTTACAGAAGGAAAGTAAGAAGCACACAGATTCTTGACTTTTAAAAAGTTAAATATATCAGAGCTTGCAATTTTCATATGAGGATTCTGGCAGGAATTCCAATGAGGACTACTACAGATAATAGTCTATTATTCTATCGGTTTAAATTAATATATGGTTAAAATGTTTGAAATGATTTATTTATTAGATCCTGAAGCTTCTTTCCCCCCCTACTTTGCAGGACTTTGAAATTCAAATAAATCCATATGAAAATGAAGAAATGAAAAGAAACTTCCATGGAACTGAAATTCCATATTGGACTGAATGTCAGGTAGTACATAATGCAAGGCATATTGTTATTTACAGGAGATGTGAATGAAGAATCTAATTAGGCTACTTTGGATTTATGTCTTAATGTACATCCCAAGAGATTTTAAATGTGTGCACCTTTAAGACCTAGGAGTTGTATTTCTGAGTAATTTCTTGGAGTGCAGCTTGGATCTAACACTTTTATTCTGGCACTGCACATTCCTCTATGCAGAAATAAGTGGAAAAACTATTGGAGAGAAAAGGGTAGAAGGTGATAGCATCATAGTCATTCCTTCCTTCCCTACTTTTGAAGCCCCAATATGTGATTCTTTGGAGTGGATTTTGAGAAAGATAAGTGGCTGACCGGAATGGATGATGATTAGCTCTTCTTCCATTCTACTAGTAAAAAATTCCCCTGGATCCAAAATGCCCAATTAACCAAAGGGGATTTTCTATTTATAGAAGGCTTTTGTAACCAGAACAACCAGTTGCCAGTTTCTGTTGATGAACATTAAAGGTTTTCCTTACTTACTTGGGTTATTTTAGCATTCTACTTTTTTAAGATGGTGTTTTCTAGCCAACATTGGCCCAGCTGGCTGGGGATGATGGAATGGTTGATGCAACACAATTGGAGGACAGTAGATTGAAGAAGACAATAATGGAGGAAATGCACTCCTTCTTACCTCACCTCTATTTCCTGAAGGGCAAGGATACATGGAACACAATTGGCATGTGTTGCATATATTCCAGATCATGTTCCAGAATACAAACCATATTGCTCCCATAAATTCTATGTGTTGTGAATTATAACTCTGGTATTTATACTAGCAAGCATGTTGGATATCACTTTTCCTCCTTAGATTTTTCACAAAGACCTTTCCAGACCTAAAATTATTCCCAGTAAACATGAAGAAGGGAGACACTGCAATTCAACACCTTGAATATTCCTATGTGTATGTAGACTAAGCAGACATAAGGCACTTCACCCATTAAAAGTGGCATTTTAGGGGCATATACTATACCAATTTCATTAATTTTTGTCCAATCCGTAATTCAATTATCAAAATCCTTCCATTTTCATCTGCATATTTTAGCTTTGTAGGCTTGCCTTTATATATACTGCTATCCCTCTTTGTTTGTTTTTTGCTAAGGCAGTATATAACTTCCCTAGCCTGGGGAATTCTAAACAGCCCCTATGTTGATCTTTTACATGGACTTCCTGTAGGCAAATAATTTTTTCTTTGAGTAGCTTTTTTAATACTTGATTTCTTTTAGCTGGAGAGTTTAGCCCATTTATATTTATAGATATTAGCCAAATTTCTTTATTTATTTTCTTATCGGTGATTTGGTCTCTGTCTTCTATTTATTCTATGATCCCTTTGTGGTCTTGTCCTTAATTCTCTTCCTTCTGTTCTTTTTTGTTCCCGTCTTTCTGTAGTACCTCCTTCCTTCTTCACCTAAAAGTGGCATTTTAAAATTAGTGTATTCAAATAGAATTAAGGAGACTTATGCCTGAAATTGGAGAGCTGTTTCCTGTCAATAGAGTTTAGATTCTCAAGGAAATTTGCCAAAAATTGGCACCTTGAACACAGCTTATATACAGGTCACATACACTAAGTTCTCTGTATATTCTGTGTATAAACTTAAGAGGAAGGGCAGTGATAAATGCTATTAAAGTGATTTATGTCATTATTTGGGAAATCTTTAGGTCGAAACACCCTCCGATAAAGAAAACATAAGAAGTGTTGAATGTAATAGAACAGAGAGCCCTTTTTGCGATGAAGCTTCATTGTGGGTCAGTATAACTCTTGAAGGTATCATGAAAAGATTTTCTGGTAACGTTAAGAATGTTTAGTTCTCCCACACAGGACAATGGTAAATACTATTAAAGTTATTTATGTGATTATTTGGGAAATCTTTAGACCGAAACACCATCAGATGAAGAAAACACAGGAAATGTTGAATGTAACAGAAGGGAGAGCCAATCTTCTGATCAAGCTTCATTGCAGGTTCGTATAATTCTTGAAGGTATTATGAAAAGATTTTCTGGTAACGTTAAGAATGTTTAGTTCTCCCACACAGGACAATGGTAAATACTATTAAAGTTATTTATGTCATTATTTGGGAAATCTTTAGACCGAAACAACATCAGATGAAGAAAACACAGGAAATGTTGAATGTAACAGAAGGGAGAGCCAATCTTCTGATCAAGCTTCATTGCAGGTTCGTATAATTCTTGAAGGTATTATGAAAAGATTTTCTGGTAACATTAAGAAAGCTTAATTCTTCCTCCATATATACTGCATGGAATTCTCCATTTTGCATCACATGCAAAATATTATGATTAAATGGAGACCAGGGGAAAAAGAATGATTGTTTGGAGAGAAATGACACATTGCATTTCCTCCTATGCGTCAGCAATGGAATGTGGCTTTTCCTCAAACAGCTTTCCCCATACTACTTCAAAAGCTTATCCTGGTTGAGAATGCTGGCAGTTATAATCTAACATAACTGCAGGGCTTTTTTTTGTTAGGCAAGTTCTTGATTGGTAGGAGAGGTTTTGAGCCGAGGAAACTCAGAGAATAGAAAAGTTTAAACTGTTTGGACTGAACTACCTCCTTCATGTTACTTGCCTCTATCATACCAAAAGATTCCACATTTAATTAAACATTATAGGTGTGTGTGTGTGTGGGGGGGGAGTTGAAGAGGAGAGAATTAAAAGGAGGGAAAATTCTGAGCGAAAAAGTATTAAGTTCCTATCCCTTCACTCCTTCTCAGTTTAGAACACTTAGATATATTTGTTATCTGGAACATTTATGTTATCCTGTAGGCTGTAGGACATTTTGTTTTTGAGAATGGCTCCTGCCTAAGTGAACAACAGTGACAGCAAAAACCCAGAGATAGCCAGGAAAGATTGCATTAGTACATTCTTATGCAATGATTAGGAATGATAATATTTTTAAATCCTAATCCAATTATTACAATAGAGATCATAAGAAAGTTTTCTTGCCAGCAACCAATGTGCACCTGGTATTTATTTATTTATTAAAACAATTATTCATTCTAACCTTAGATGCCTTTGATTGTCTAGATTGGAGGCTCCTCAAGCACTTGCCATTTCCAGCGAATGTGAAACTGCAGGTTTAACTTAAGCAAATAATTGTCAGGTAGAATTTTATCATACAGAAAGAGAAATTGAGAGACTATCCCAGTGATGGTGAACACTTTGATCTTTGTGTGTGAAAAATTTGGAAGTTATTTGGAAAATGTATTTCTTTATAAAATGTATTGGTTGTTCATTTTACCACGGGATAACTCTGGGAAATACACACACGCACAAATACACACACACACAAATACACAAGTAAATAAGTTAATATCAGCAAATATTAGACTGTCTACTATTGACCTCACCCCTTTCCTAAGAGGTCTGTAGGGGGCTTGCATAAGCCCACCAACATGCCTACCCTCCCTGTCCTATTGTTTCTTTTATTTTTCTTATACGTACCCATTTCATGTATTCATAACTATGTATATACTTGTGCCTATTATCTTGTAAGCGATTGACAAATCAAAATAAAAAAATAAAATAAATGCTACAGTCCAATTATAGATAGAGAGGGCGAGAGCAGGGTATGGAGGGGTGGGAATCTGTTGCTAACTTTTTTTAATTATATAGTATTTATTAGTTTATAATATAACATACAAAGAGAACACAAAAGTGAATATTAGGGAAACTAGGAAAGGAAAAAGGGAAGTGAATAGTGGGGGAAAGGAAGGGAAAAAGAAAAAAAGGCATTGACTTCCAGCTCCTTTGGTACAGTAAAATAACACATTAAGATCTACCCTTAATTTTTTACTTTCTCATAATAATAGAAACTAGCCATTTCTATAACAACAAATCTGTTGTTAATTGATCAACCACCTCCACTGTGCTGCTCCCCCAGTTGGGCCCCAAGCTAACTAGCAGAGCCATATCTTTAGGCTCTGACAGAAAGTCAGTAGGGTTGGGGCAGACTTCACAATGAGCGGCCAGATGTTCCAGAGGGCAGGTACAACAGCAGAGCAGATCCTTGATTAACTTGACTCTGCTGGCATGTAAACCCATCCCTCCCCAACAAAAGAAAACAATTCTCCATCTCCCCCTCCCCTATCTAGGTCACCCTGAACTGTGGCATTTGGCAGGCTGAGCCTGAAGTAAAGACCAGGTCTTGGCTTCAGCCCTCATGCCACCACTGCCATTCAAAAAGATCACCTGGCGCGGTGAAGAATGCTGCAGCCCCAATACACCCCAGAATCTGCCATGCACTGCTTATTTTCAGTCAGTGCTGTCTGACAGGCCCTTGTGGCCACACCCAGGGTGGTACGAAACCTTCATTCATGAAACAGCTTCAGAGAATGGTCTCCTGCAGTCTCTAAAAACTGTGTGAAAGCAAATCCTGTTCTTGTGCAATGTTTGGGGGCTTTGGAGGTTACACGACAGCACGACCCTCTTTATGTGACTTCTAGAGGGTTCAGAGGTTACACGGAGGCACACCCCGTTCTTGTACAGCCTCCAAAAATTGCTTGAGAATGGGATATGTTTTCAAGAATAGTGGTTGCCAGGTGTTGCTAAATGCTGGGGTGTCACTCAAAAGGTCATGCCGTGCCATCTTTGATACGTATGTCATAAGTTCATCATCACTAGATGATGCTGTAATTTTAGGAGAACCATTTTCATTTGTTTGTATGTTGGCCAAAAAAATCAGGATGAGGAGCCTGGTAGTATATTTCTAAACTAACACATTTTATTAAACATCCTAATTTTTTGTGTGAGCTGTTCACTTCAACAGATACATATAGCAGCTACACTGATGGAGGATTTAAATTGGAGTGAGGTGGGGGGAAGGCCAAGTGCTTATGCAGATGTAGGTTACTTGTGAAACAGATTACAAGTACCTTATTAATTAACAATTATATTGTATTAAAATGGTATCAGGGCTCAAAACAAGGATCAAGTTATGTCAGAGCATTTTAACCGAGTGATCGTTTTGGAGAAACAGGACTTTAAAAACAACATTAAAACCAGAAATTGCTGAAGTCACATCAAAAATAAACACATAAATATTACACATAGAATAGTCCAAAGCACACATTCTGGTGAGAGAAACAGTTCCCTGTGGACAGGCTCTATCGTGAGTCTTGGAAGACTAAACCTCTAGTTGTGGTGACCCACCCAGATTGGATCCTGTCACATCAAAAAGTTTCAGGCATTCTCAGAAGTGACAACAAACACAATGGGTTTTTAATTTTGCCAGAACTGTTGTGCTTGTATTTGTTTTGATAAGTGGCCCTGGAACAGGGGTGCCAAACTCATGTCCCATGGGCCGGATGCGTCATGTGCTAGCCCCGCCCCCATCCAATTTAGTAAAGGGGAAAAAAAAGTCCTGATATGTCACGTGATGACATTGTGACGTGGGTTTGACACCCCTGCCCTAGAATATTCCATTCTGGCATTATTAACAGATTAGACATATCGGGTACCCAAATCTCTCTTCAATTACTCCTATTTTGCTAAGTGCAGTAGAAAGGCCTTCTGAACTTATGGTACTTCAGTCTACAATGCCCTATACTGCTTTTGAAAAATAGTTTACAGATTTATTAAAACAAGTTCTGTGTTGCTTTTTGCAAGATTTTGATTGTGCTAGTTTCTTATAATTTTTATATAGATTGAGTTTTAGTATTACTGTTTTACAGAGTAAAACAAACTAGCCACAAACTTGCTGCTACTCCGTAAACAGAGTAGGAACCAGTTTGTCCTGGTAGAAAATTAGAAGGCAGCAGATTAGAGTTTAGCCCCAATTTACTACCCATCTAATTGCTCGAAGCAGCTGCTTCATTTCATCTCGTAACAAAACTTGGCTGAAGAGGCCACATTCATGTAAATCCATAACCTTATTTCTACTGACATTTTATGAATGCTAATTTATTTTATAGTTGTATTCTTGAATTTAGTTTTGAGGCTGCATGATTCTACAAATTTGCATTAATTTCAGCAGAGTAATAGTAAACAAATATAGTGCGTACAATGGAAATATACACACACATTTTTATTACAACCAGCACTAAATTAGCATTGCAAATATAACTTATGTGTATCATTTCTTCTTTCCCAATTTCTAAAATGATAACCAAGATCCCTAAAGTCTATCAACTGAGCATGTATGCTCTTTTTAAAATACTGTAAACCAAGGAAGGATGCTCTTTTGAGGTCTCTTCCACCAGTGTAACAATGGCAAATCCCTTAAAGTGATTAAAATACCTAATCACAAATTCGCCAACATGATCACCAACATGACCGCCAACATCCGATGATGGATATGGCACAAGAAGAAGAATCACAAAATCAGTATCTATGGAAGACTCACTAATTTTTTTTAAAACCGAGATTTTACTTAAATCAATAGAGATGTATATATTTCACCATGCCAAGAAAGATTCTTTAGTTCTGTAGTCGCTCCAAAAATACTTTCAGCCATAGATCTTTTATGTGGTTTTAAATAATTTTTGGATTTGGCTGACAGGTTATATAGTGAATTATCTCAGGCTTTGTCAGGAAATAGTAAAGGTCTTCTGGCTTCTATCTACCTTTCTTTTAGGGACCGGTGGCTCTTTTCTCTTTGCTGTCTGTACGGATCATAAGAATGACAAACCTCAGAGAAGCAGATTTGCGTGAGTATCTTTGAATTATCATTCCTCAGCCCTTAATCCTTCAGCTACTGTATGTTAGGCTGGAAATCCCTGGCTGCTAGCCAAGCTTGCTTTCAGGGGTGGGATGCTACTGGTTCTGCCCGACTCTATAGAACCGGTAGCTCTGAGAAACAGCAGACACCGAACCATGTCTGTGTTTGCTGCTGTTTGGCCCACCTGTCTGCCCGGGCTCTTACCTGTCCTTTATTTCCTGCTTTTTCAACCTCAGATGTTTTGCGTAACACAGTTGAGATTGAAAAAGCAGGAAAAAAGAGGCTTTTCAAATGCTGCACACCTGTGCGCAGCGCTCTTCAGCTGCCTGGGTGGCACAGCTTAAGGTTTTTTACACACTCACGCAGCGCATGTCAGGCGCACATGTGTGCAAAGCATGCCAGCATGTGCAAAACATAGTCACCAAACTGGTAGTAACACCAATTGAATCCCACCCCTGCTCGCTTGGTAATCTGGGAGTTGTCCAATACATCTGGAAGCCTGGCATAAATCTTATGGATTGTTTTTGAAGTGCTGGTTTTATTAACTGGTCTCAAAAGTTGTAACTGCATCTATATGAAATATTACAGGTAATCCTCAACTTACAACAGTTCATTTAGTGACTGTTCAAAGTTATGATGACTCTGAAAGAAGTGACTCATGACTGTTTTTCACCCTTATGTATCAGCATCCCTATGATCACATGATCAAAACTGAGATGCTTGGCAACTGGTTCATATTTATGAGGGTTGTCGTGTCTGGGGGGGATGTCAAGTAATCCAGGGGTGGGATTCAAATTTTTTAACAACCGGTTCTGTGGGCGTGGCTTAGTTGGTAGGCATGGCTTGGTGGTCATGTGACCGGCTGGGTGTGGCCAACTCAATATCACTCACATCTCCCCACCTGGCCTCTCATGACTGTGGGGATGCTGCAACACTTGTAAGTGTGAAAAATGATCATAAGTCACTTTTTTCAGTGCCATTGTAACTTCGAATGGTCACTCCACACAAGCAAAGTACCAGCAAAGGAAGGTCAAAAAACTCCAGAGAAGTTCCAGAGACAGGAAGTCTAGTCCTGCCAAGAATGTAATAAGGGTTAACGGAGAGGCAGTTTCTGTAAGCAACACCAGAATGTTTCCTTCCTGCCTTCCTTACAGGATTAGTCCAGTAATTTCTTCTAACAACTGCTTCTCCAAACTGCTTAGAATGTTAACAACCGGTTCTAGCGAATAGGTGCAAACTGGTAGAATCCCACCCCTTAAGTAATCCCCTTTTGTGACCTTTTGATAAGCAAAGTCAGTGGGGGATCCTGATTCATTTAACAATCATGTTACTAACTTAACAACTGCAGTGATTCATTTAACAACTGTGGCAAGAAAAACCGTAAAGTGGGGGCAAACTCGCTTAACAAATTTGTCCCTTAGCTACATAAATGTTGGGCTCAATTGTGGTCATAACTCGAGGACAACCTGTATATTTGGCAAAAGTTACTGCTGCAAGAGCTGCAGAGATGTGATACTGTTCTCATTGACTTTACTGAAAAACTCAATTTTTTTTTTGTTGTTGCCATCAATGAGAAATAAAAAATGGAGATGTTCTTTCCCAATCATGTGTTTGGGACAAGGCTGGGAACAAAATCACAGGCTTTTGTCAGCTGCTGAACAGTGCCCCTGCATTTTTGAACACTGGGCCCTATCTAATAAAATGAAATTCAATGTAGAGAAAATTAAAGTCCTACACTTAGGCAAGAAAAACCTAAAGTACACATATAGACTGGGTGAAACCAGGCTCAATAGCAGTAACTGTGAGAGGAATCTTGGAGTCTTAGTGGACAACCAGCTAAATATGAGCCATCACTGTGTAGCAGCAGCCAAAAATCTAATGCAATCCTGAATTGCATTAACAGAGGGATACAATTGAGATCAAGTGAGGTACTAATACCACTCTATAAAGCCTTAGTAAGACCACACCTATAGTACTGCATCTAGTTTTGGTCACCACACTTTAAAAAAGATGTTGAGACTCTAGAAAAAGTACAGAGAAGAGCAACCAGGATGATTAGGGGACTGGAGGCTAAAACATACAATGAACGATTACAAAAGAAGGACCAGGGGAGACGTGATAGCAGTCTTCCAATATTTGAGGGTCTGCCACAGAGAGGAAGGGGTCAAGCTTTTTTCTAAAGCGCCTGTAGGTCAGACAAGGAACAAGGGATGGAAACTGAACAAGGAGAGATTTAACTTGGAAATAAGGAGAAACTTTCTGACAGTGACAACAATCAACCAATGGAACAGCTTGCCTTCAGAAGTTGTGGGAGCGCCATCAGTTGAGACTTTCAAGAAGAAATTGGACTGCCATTTGTCAGAAATGGTGTAGGGTCTCCCGCTTGGGTAGGGGATTGGACTAAATGACCTACAAGGTCCCTTCCAACTCTGTTAATCTAATCTAATTAAAAGCCATGCAATTTAAAAAAACATTATGAACCCCTCCTTCCCTCTCAGACCAAGGCTTCTTTATGCATTAAAACCAGTGCCTATAACTTAAACTCCAGTCTGCTCTTCCCCTTCGAATTTATGCTTGGTTTTTTTTTTCTTATGCCACTGATTTCTACAACTGCTTTATGGATTAAATCCTGTCCACAGCACAGATAATTAGACTACGAAGTATGCAGTTGTACATCAGGTTTTCTCTTTCTTCTGGTTAACTGCCAACTAATTAAGTGGAAAACATTGCTCCCTAGGTGGTAGAGTAGAGGGCAAACAGATGCTGTAAGAATGATGAAACATTCCAAAAGGTAATTTCTTAGCAGTAACTTCCAGGCCCTTCCTCCGTTCCAGCAGTGAACAACAACGCACTCCATACTTGTGCCATTACTCCAGAAAACTTGATTCTATGGTGAGCTATAACCAGTTGGTCAGAAGAACAGAATATAATACTGTAAGATTTACATAGAATATAGAAATAAAATTATTTCTTTGAAAACACAGCCTTCATATTATGGCCAAAGCAAATATCATTACATGTAGTCCTCAGCTTATAACTGTTCATTTCGTGACCAAAGTTACAACAGCACTGAAGAAAAGTGTTTTATGACTGTTTTTCAACACTTATTATGAGTGTTGCAGCATCCCCATGTGTTCAAAATTCAGATGCTTGGCAACTGACTCATATTTATGATGGTTGCAGTGTTCTGAGGTTCATGTCATCTCCATCTGTGACCTTCTGACAAGCAAAGTCAATGGGGAATCCAGATTCACCTAAGAACTGCAGTGATTCACTTAACAAGAAAAGTTATAAAATGAGGCAAACTCATTTAACAAATGTCTCAGATAGCAAAAATTTTTGGGGCTCAGTTGTGGTCATAAGTCAAGGACAACCTGTTTAAATAATGACATTCCTGCAAAGCTAGAATAGCCTTCCCTAATTTATTCCTCTTCAGATGTGTCAAGACTAGAATTCCTAGAAATATTTAGTTATCTTAAACTTTCAGATATGTTTGAGCTGTAGCTCCCAAAGTCCCAGCCAGCACCTATGATGGTTGGGAATCTGAAAACTACCAGGTGACCATAAAAAGCATATTGTTTCCAGTGCACTTTACCTAATATCTACTTTGGAACCGTAATTGCAATTCTCTTAAAGTAAGAAGACTACACCTGCTTTTTAAAGATATTGTTGTGAATTAATAAAAGTGTTTGAATAAAGCTTGTTGAAACCTTAAAGCAAAGTGCAAGGTTCTGGCCCTGCACTTCTGATTGGCCGATAATAGCAATATCGGATTGGTCCGTTCAGGAGAATCTGATTGGCTATTAAACGAGCCCTTCTCATTGGTTAAAAGAGCTAGTGTTCCTGTGTTTTCATTGGCTAAATACCCAAGAGCTTGCCTATATAAAGGGGGCTGTTGAGGCCGTTTTGAGAGCTGTTGCACCATGTTAAATAAAGAGTTGAAGTTCACTGTTCATCGACTCGTCTCCGCTTCTTGCGCCATGCACAGAACATAACAGATATTGTTGCCACTGTTGGTTTGTCATACAATCTGTCAGATGCTCAAACAAAATTTGGCATTTTTGTTTGCCTATCGAGTCCTTCTCAAGGACCTTGCATAGGCAGAAGTGGATGTTTGATGGTGTTACAGATATTGTCATAGGATGTAAGCTATTCTAAGCAGAGCTGCCTTTTTCAATTGACTGATTGTGAATTTGTCAATGCTGATGGTATTCAAATGTTGCTGTAATAGCATCTATTACTATTGTTATTATTGTTGCTGCTGGTATAAGGAAAATAGGAGCAGCAAGGTGTATTAGGTATGTTCACCACCTTGAGTTATTTATAAAACATGATAAAGACGGGATAAATAAATATCCCAAACTAGCAGGTTATAGTGAGTCACTGTTTTCTTGTACCCAGATGAGCCAAGAGGAAGATCAAGGACAGCTTGAGCATTTCTTCATGTTAATATAAAACCACCCCACTCCAAAACTGAGAGATTCACTTTATAATGAATAAAAAGATGAGATAAACACAAAAGGAAACCGAGGCATTTGTCATAGCATAAAAACTTTACACATTCCCTGAAAGGAAAAAAATAGCCTGGCTCTGTCCTTGATTGTAAAAAGTGATCACGATGCATAGTAGTCCTCATCCTTGAATTATTGCCTCTGCTTAAAGTGTGAACCCTAAATCAATTAGAATCCAACATGCTGACACAGCAAGAAATTACACTGTACAGATACTATAGTATGTGGGAGATATACAAGGCAATATGAATATAATATGAACACATCCTTATATAATTACTCCATACTGTTCAAATTTCAATTCTCCATATTTACATTTTTGTTGTTTTGAAACTTGCAGTAAGCCAAAGTGATTGTTATGTAAGTTTGAGATTGCCATCCTCTTCCTTCACCGCTGCACGGACAAAAACTATTTCAAATTGCACAAATCCAGTCTGGAATGAAACATTCTTCTTCAGGATTCAGAATATGGCAAAGGTGAGGAGCCAATAGCTATCTTTTCCAGTAGGATGCCCGTTTATGTTTACATTGGGAATAGGTGGGAATTTCATTCACACAATATATAAAACATTCTTAGTACTTTGGAAATTTTTTGAATCTTAGCCTGGTGTGTGAACCTAGATACGTAGTATGATTATCTGGTGCTTTAATATTTTATACTGGAAGGGTTAATTTAGTAACTACATTGAATGTGGTTTTGAATGCAGACTCTGAAACTATTCCTACAAAAACATTATATTACTTTAACAATGATTAATAACATATTATCAACATATTTTAACAACAATTATGATTAACAATATCATAAGGCACTAAGAGATTAAGCAAGATTAATAAAATCATGTTCCTTTGAACTTTCTCCCTCAAGAGATCATTAAGATGAGCAAGGCAAATTCTGGCCCCAAACTAGGCCTGAACTCAGCTATAAAGAGGCAAGGTAATTATGCCTTTTACTAACATTTAGAATTTCACACATTTCAAGTCTTGAGACCTTGTTCCAAAATGGGCATCTATGACATTGTGATAGATAAGCCTCTAATCATAAAGAGGGCTTTTTCATTATTGGGCATATCACTGCCTCCTTTAAGACCAGAAAATTAACTTTATCCACAGGTTTGTCACACTTGAGATCTATCCAATAGTCCCCACCCCTATCTTTAAGATCAGGTATCAGGTATCTAATGGATGGGTGAGGGGCCAAAGGACAGAATGTTTTATTTTCAGGCCCTCTAATTTCTTCCAAATAACCAAACTTTTATTTCATCCCTTACCTTTTGATTTAGAGAATTATTATTATTATTATTATTATTATTAATTTTTCACAATGGAGCTAGTCTCCTGCCTTCACACAAATATTTAATACATATTTAATAGAAGGGGAATTCCTAAATAATTCCACAGAGAGACATGAACAACCATACATCATGGGTTATGAATTGAAACAGAGGTTCGACTCTCACTGCAGCTGTGAGCAGAGGCACCTCACTTTGGGAAATGATCTTGTCTCACCTGAAAGTGTCTACCAGCAGCCCACAAACATCTTCCTCAAAAAACAAAGTAGTGTATTCCTCACACCCATATAGTGCCTCAAAAGGAAAATTCCTTTTCAAGGCTTCCTTTGGGTATAGTTGTTGTTGCTTACACTAGACTGCTTTAAATACAATTCGGTTGAAAAAGCCAATAGCTGGGCAGTAGGAACCTTCAGGCTGAACCTCCAGCTGCTTTAGGATGTTGGTAAATGTATTTTTTTTAGTATTTATTTGATTTGTCAATCGCTTACAAGATACAGATAAGAATAAATATAGTTTAGAATACATGAGATAGATAAGAAAAATAAAAAGAAACGATAGGACAGGGACGGTAGGCACGATTGGTGCGCTTATGCATGCCCCCTACAGGCCTCTTAGGAAGGGGGTGAGGTCAATAGTAGACAGTCTCAGATTAAAGTTTTGGGGGTTTGGGGAAGAAATTACAGAGTCAGGTAGAGTATTCCAAATATTGACCACTCTGTTGCTGAAGTCGTATTTTCTGCAGTCAAGTTTGGTTTGGTTAACCTTGAGTTTGTATCTATTGTGTGCTCTTGTATTGTTATGATTGAAGCTGAAGTAGTCATTTGCAGGTAGGACATTGCAATGTATGATTTTATATACTATACTTAGATCGGACCGAAGGTGGCATAGTTCTAGCTTTTCTAGGTCTAGAATTTCAAGTCTGGTGGCATAAGGTATTATGCAATGAGTAGAGGAGTGAAATATTTCTTGTGAAATATTTCTGGACTTTTTCAGTTGTGTTAATATCAGATACATGATATGGGTTCCAGACTGATGAGCTGTATTCAAGTATAGGTCTAGCAAATGTTTTGTATGCTCTAGTTAGTAGTGTGATATTACCAGAGAAGAAGATACGTAGGATTAGATTAACAACTCTTAATGCCTTTTTGGCTGTGTAGTTACAGTGGGCTCTAGCACTTAGATCATTAGAGATGAGTACTCCTAGGTCCTTGACAAAGTTTGGATCCTCAACAAGGTCTTGATTATTTAGCTTGTATTTTATTTTCTGATTTTTTTTTTTTGCCAATATGTAAGACAGAGCATTTATTTGTTGAGATTTGAAGTTGCCATTTGATTCTCTTCCTCTTCCTCCAAATAAAGCTGATTGCCATCAAAGCAGTAGGATGGGAAAGAAGTATCTTATAAACTACCAGTTAGGCAAATATTTCTCATGTGCCTTTAGGTCTCTTTACTGTTGGAAGAATCCATGTTCTTATTTGTCTGGGCTGGCTGACTCAAAGATGTTGGTTTTACCCCAAATGCTAACTTGCTGAGAAGAAAACCTATACTGTAGTGGCTAAAGAAACCCCCAGCCCAATCCCCCAACTGCTTTAGAGTACCAGCAGCTTAAACTTGGACTATAATAATTTATTTGGATAACTCTGAAGTGTTGATGTCTTTGTTTCCTCTGATACCCATGTTTTAACAATCTAATATAGAAGATGCTCAAAATATTGAGGCTGATGGTTATAAAGTTGTGTTTTAACTAAAAATTGCAGCTATCTTTTTTCTGGCGGGTGAAATTCTTACACTCAATACAGGCACTCCTCATTTAGTGAGTGCAATTGGGACTGGCAGCTGAGTTGTTAAGTAAAGCAGCTGCTAAGCAAAAATCTTGACCTCAACTCCAAACAGCTGTATGAACCCAAATGGTGGAGAAGGTTTCCAGAATTCAAATAATGAAAGAAGAGACTAAAGGGCAAATCTTAAAGCTCTTTTACCTGATTTTCCCACTATTTGAAATGCTCATCTGGGCATTAGGATAATTAGCAAGAGAATTAACGTCTGCATTTACATTTATTGGAGACAAGTAAGTCGACACACAATGGAGAATACCAGTGGTGGGATTCAAATTTTTTTTACTACCGGTTTTGTGGGAATGGCTTGGTGGGCATGGCAGGGGAAGGATACTCTAAAGTCTCTATTCCCACCCCATTCCCGGGAAAGGATACTGTAAAATCTCTATTCTCTCCCCATCCCAATAAGCTGCTTTCCGGCTCCATTCTCCTGTGTGAGCAACAAAAGAAGACCCAGCCGATCAGCTGGAACGAGAGAGGCAGAGAATAGATGGGGGCGGGGCCTGTCAGAGGTGATATTCTGAACTACTCAAAATTTCCACTACCGGTTCTCCAGAACTGGTCAGAACCCGCTGAATACCACCCCTGGAGAATACGTATGGAAAGGAATATGCTAGTGCGTGCTGTTTGCCTAACATGCTACCAGCCCTGAGCTGCCAGCTACTTGAGAGACAGACAAAAAATAAAGGGGTGAAAATGATTAAAGTCTTGTCAAGTTGCAGAACAAGCCGCAGCTGCCAGTCAGCTAGTTAAGTTTACAGAGCTTAACTTGATAACTTGCAGTTGATGCCTTTGTGCTGCACAGAAAAGGAGCTCAGGAAGATATTGTTTGTTCAGGCAATCTCTCCACTCTGCAAGAAGTGTTCTTCAAAGCCATTGCTAAATGAAGGTTACCAGTGGTTAAGTGCTGGTTGATGGTCTGGTCTTTTTCCAGAGCTCTGAGTCACTTTGCAATTGAACATTATTTCAATGCCTTAAACAGAAGCTATTATTTCACCTCAATGTCATAGTCTATTATAATCAAGATGATGATATCCATTTAGCTGAGTCTGATTCTTGGCGATTCTATGGGCCAGGTCTCTCCACATCTCCTGATCTTGCATTATTTCTTTGAGATTTTCTATGCTCTGTCCGGTGTCAGCTTTGATAGTGCCCAGCCACTGTATTCTTTGATGGCCTGGTTTGCTTCTCCTGCTAACTCTTCCAAACATAATTGCTTTCTCCAGTGATTATAGTCAAGAAAGAAGGGCACATTTTTGACCCAACAGAAATCTACTTTGCTCAGAAATGTAAAATGATTGAAGTAGAAATCCTAAGCAATCTGGTCTCATTTAGTGTTAGCAGATTGGGAGGATCTGGAATATCCATCAAGGTTGCCCATTGTCATCAGTCCCTATAGATATTTTCTTTGGTGCCTGCCAGACTCTGTGTCCATAAAGTGCTAACTTTTAGTATCACCATTTCCAGTAATGAGAGAGAGAGAGTGACAAGACCTAGAGAGGTCAGTTCTTGCTTGCTTCCATGTGATAGTAACCCTGTAGGTGTGAAATTACCAGGAGACAGCTGAACAATAAGAAAGAGCTTTATTAATGAGCTTTTGCAAAAGGGACCTCCATGCTCATATAAGCATAGCGCAGAAGACACCTTTCCATAGGAATACATGGTGTTTAAAACCTCCAGCCTTGGTCACTGCCCCTTTAACTTCATTGGTTAATTTCTGGGTGGACCCTGGCCTCTTCCCAGAAACTCCATCCCATCTGTTTATTCATTTCCTGTAATTTCCATTCTCCTGGAACATCCAACTTATTAATTTAATATGACAACTGGACAACTTGATCTGCCAACTATCTTTCTAGGACCTGCCAGCTATCTGTCTTGACCGGAATGTGCAAAACATTTATAATCTTGTTATTGTAATACAGAGAACTTCTTAAACAATGTCTTACTTAACATCTCATTAGATCTTCTTAAGTTAAATAAGGACTAAATATGGTGTCACCATTGCTCTGTCTTTTACAGGAATAATTCTTACTTCTCACAATCCCCCCTTTTCTGTTTTACCCTTATAAAGGGTAAATTATTAATTATTCCTGTAAACGATCACCTACTTCCCTTACCATAATTCTCACCTCCTGTTGGCTTAACCTTTTCCCTTATCTGCCTTTGGCTTGCTTACTTGATAACAGTATTTACAACAATTGCTACATATCGGCATATATTGAATACAGATACAATATATGAATCCCATAATAACAATAGCAATGATACAAATCAATAAATCTTTCAGCCATGTAAAATTTGGTCACCAATAAGTTAACAGATTCCATAACCTTTTTAATGTAGTTGAATCTTCAACAGTTACTATATGTGTAGTAATATTATGTAAAGCCTTTATTCTGGATTCTATAAATTGTGATGTGTTTGAAATGTTAGATTTCCAAATTTCTCCCACCTCATTGGCCATAGCTGTTATAGCTGATGATGTTGCATTAATACTTTTTGATAAGGCACATGCTAGATGGCCTAATTGTATTGTATTATAATAGGTAGCTCCCCAGGAAAATATTTCTAAAAGCCCTGCTTATACTTTAGATAATATCATCACAATATCATTACAATCTGCAGAATATGCCTCACAAATGCAGATCTCTTTCCCCTATACACCTATTTGTTTTCATTAATTGGGCCATTGACTTATAGGCCATTGTATTGGTTGATGTGGGTATATTATAGATGTCTCTGACTCTTTAGGTTTAGATTATTCCTCATTTTCATGTACATTTTTGTCGCCTGTGTCTACTGTATCATCTGATATATCTTCACTAAAAAATCCACCACCATGATAGAAACTAGTGTTTATCATTTCATAATATAACTCAATTTGCTGGTTCATATTCTTAGAGTGTGCTATTGCTGTGCCGATTGTCAAGTGTCCTATTGTACAGGGTCCCCTTATTGCATTAGCGGGTATAAATGCATAAGCATATAACCACAAAACAGCAGTCCTCTAGGTAGATATAACACTTGTCCTATTGCATCTACCTCTTCTACCTTAGTACAAGTAAACTCATCTTCCATAGCTACAGGAATCAGGGTTATATATACCCTTTTCTTGTTATTGCTCTGGTTGCTTATTCTTCACACAATCATAAGCTTCAACTGAGTACTTCTTAATTCAATATGTGGTAATAATAGCCCTTCCTCCAAGGTTCCAAACTTCATATAGGAAGGTGAATAATTTTCATAAAGCTCAGCGCATTGATTATACAAAGATTCTATCATCTTGATACATCTCTATGTCTGGTGACTACATCATATGTGCAATTACACCTCAAGGAATTTATCTAATAGTATTCCTTGAGGTGTAATTGCCTCAAGGTGGATCTAATACAGATCCCAGCCTTAACTATGGCTTCAATTAATGTCAGTGGTGTTTGCACCTGGTAATACTCACTGTTGGGTTCAGTATGAAAACATAGCTGCTGCCATGTCATAGGATAACTAGGCAATACATCAAAAGTTTCAATTCTTATCCTCCACAAGATAACAACCACTATCAGTATTAATTTCATATTCAGTGGACCAGGACTCCTCCCACCTTATATGTGTTACAACCACTCCTTCTTCTTCCTTCTGGTACCACAGACATTGTCTACACCAGTCTACTATTTCTTTTCTCAATATAATTAACAACACAACATAAAAGTTTATTACCTCCAACAAAATGAGTAACTCAACCTCCCAATGTTCCATATTTCAATGAAGTCCTTAAGTAGCTCTGCCTCCGATATTTATATGTTAAGATAATATAGAGTAGCAATATATTTATTCAACATTTATGATGTTAAATATAGTTAACATTTATGAATGAAAGTTCGTGAAACAGACAGCATGAGAATGTGAGTTTTGACTTTTCTGTCTAAAGCAATTAAACTCTGAAATTTCAAATCTTCAACCTTTAATGCTTGCCTGAATTGCCCAATACTTCCTATGATGATGGTCAAAGCACTTTACATACCCCTTACATCTTTATGTTTTTTTAAAAAAACAATTCTGCGCTTCTATTCCCTAGAATATACTTGAAATAACAGTCTATGATGAAGACAGCCCATTCAATGATGAGGAACTGTATAGAGTTACATTTGATATAGCAAATCTTCAGCTTGAAGAAAGAGTTTGCAAGCATTTTGAATTGAACGAAGAGGTGAGAAATGTGATTCATATTCAGAATAGGTGGGTTACAGTACCAATGAATATAAGTTTTCTGAAATGTGGCTTATATTTAATTGTTCATTGCACTGCATTATTTCACTTTTATTCACTATTACCTTTGACTGGCTCTTACACAGAGTAATTTTCCAAAAGTTGTTTCCTTTAGAAACATACACCTAAAATAATTGTTATTGGCCAATTATATCCTTATTTCACAGTAATAATTTGAAGCAGATGTGGAATCTCCACAATTTTAATAGAACACATAAAAAGAAATGTGGCAAATGTGGTCCATTGACTTCTTGTAAAAAACAGACCAATTTGGAAATATCTTGTTTTAAAAACATTCTATTTCTCTCAGAATAGACCAAACTGAGCATTTTCATAGAGGTAGATTACCCACAATAGAAAATAATACTCTAATGGGTATTCAGAATGTTTCACCATAAAAATACTGATTAACTACATGTTGTCCTCAAATATGCAAACATTTGGTTTTGAACAACACAAATAACAGAGATGAGATACTATAATGATGAAGTTGCTGTCAGAAATGGAAGTCTTATCAATTCTTGTTGTGAATGAATAAATGTGTAATAAAGTTATCTTGAGCTTGAAGTCAAGTGCAGGGTTCTGGCCCTGCACTTCTGATTGTCTGTTAAATGGCAAGATCAGATTGGTCCATTCAGGAGAATCTGATTGGCCATTAATGAGTCGTTCTCATTGGTCAACGGAGCTAGCGCTCCCAGGTTCTCATTGGTTGAATAGTTAATAAGTTGCCTATATAAGGAAGGCTATAGCAGCCGTTGTTTTGAGCTGCCACACCATGTAATAAAGAGTTTGAAGTTCACCGTTTCACTGGCTCGTCTCCATTATTCGCACCCATGTTCCAAACTTAACAATTCCAGTAAGCATTTGAAGAAGCTAATATTTCGAACATTTGATTTCAATTTTAGAAAAATGAACTGCTAGAAGTGGAATTCTATTTGGAACATATGTGAGTAAAAGTTGAGCAACTATTATTATTATTATATTATAGTATTGAGTTACTAGATAAAATTATTAGCTTTAATACTATACAGTATGAATTATAGTCCATTTTATTGCATTTGCAAATGTCTCAGTATAATTCTTTTTTTTTTTCCAAAATGGCAAAATCTTTCCCACACTGTAATTTTTATATCTCAGCTATAGAAGCAGAAACTAGACAGAGTTAATCCTACTTTTGGATCATTCATAGGAGTGGGGGACAGAAAAATCAAAATGGAAACCACTATTTCATGAATAAAGCTGGACTCCATTTTACATGCATTGTACATAAATGGGGTAGAGCTTCAACTAGGTTTTCTTTCTTTTTTTTTGACGCAGCCTTCCTTCAAACAGAACTTCATTTTTAATGTGTGCCGGTGTGTCCACAGGAAAAAAAAAATGGAAATAAAGGTTAGAGAGCTGTACAGTGTCACAATTATTAGTATATTGCCCACAATAAGCTGGGTCTTCATTTTACCAACCTGGGAAGAATGGAAAGCTGAGTCAACTTTGAGCCTCAACAGGATTGAATTCTAGGCTGTGGGCAGAGTTAGCCTGCAATACTGCATTCTAACCACTGCACCATCAGAGCTAGAATGATAATATTCTGCTTGGCTGTTAGTTATTTTTAAGCGATTTTTATTTTTTGCTTTATGATCACTGTATTTTATATCACACTGATCAAATTTTAATATTGGATTAATACTGTCTAGAGCTAATGAATATTAAATGTTATAGATAAATGTTTTAAATATTTGACTAATATGTTTAGAATCTGGAAATGATTCTAAATATTCAGAAAAAAACATTTTAGCAGGCGAGCAAGAATTGAGTAAAAACCAATTATATTTTTTCTCACTTTTTTTAATCCTCTAGATCAGATATTCCAGAAAACCTTATAAGTAATGGAGTACTCTTGGTATGTTTGTTGCTTTTGTACTTATAATTTTGGTAGCCTGGGAAGATGCATGTGTAAAATGGTTCAAACTGGAAACTTCTCAAACTCTGAACATTTCAGTTACACTTGAAAAAGATGTTTCAAGTTTGCAACGAGAAGCTTTGGTCATTCTGAAATGAAACTGCTTTGTTTGAAACAAACAGGGCTTTTTAAAGTTTGGAATACTTCAAGAAAGACTGGAATAATGCATTTTGAAATAGAAACATCTATTTTGCACTTGAAATGTTTTGCATAACTCCAGATGCTACTCTGGAGGATAGGATATTTTGAATAAATTAATGCATGAATTGCTTAATAAAATACGACTCTGATACAATGACTCTTAAAGTCATTCTGAATATATTCCTTCTCCTTGCTATACTGCAACCATTCCCAATCTATTGGAGTGTCCAGTTTTAGATTTCATATTTCTCTAGCACCAAGAACTTTGATCATGTTTTCTGATGATTGTGGAATTTTTATTATGATGAAACGTGCTGATAAATAGTTTGACTTTTTCTGTCATTTGATTTTTTTTATTTTCTTTTAATCTTTAGTTTCCAATTTTGAAAGCTTCTTCCAGTGTTAATTGATTGCCATTTAGTGCACAGCATAGTTTTGATGCAATAGATAATTTCGCTAGGAGGAGAAAAGGGCAATTTTAATACTTTATAACAATTGGATCCTACACAGCAACTCAGAAACTATTGTAAGAAGCTATAGGAAAACGTAGCAATCTGTTGAAAACAGCTTTTTTTGATTTTCTGTTAGTGGAAATATCGAAGGCTCAAAAACCTTTGTGTGAATGGAATAACATATTTCCATTCAACCAGATGTCAGTGAAGAGGGAGAGTATATATTTACACAATTTTTTATCCATCCACCAAAGTATCCACCAAAGTATCCATCCACCAAAGTGGATTTAATGCATGAAATTAATTTAAACAACACACAAAATTATTTTTGTAGTAATCTTTAAAAGCAGTTTTTGAAAAGGGGGATAGGATAAAGCAGTTTAACTACCATTGTGTCATATTACTACCAAAGAAAGGCTGTCAATCATTTGTCTTGATCATGAAATGTAATTTAATAGCTAGTAATAATCATACCTTGTTTTCAACTTTTGAATAGTTGGAGGTGTGTATAATTGTCTTTTCCCTTGTAGTCTCGAGAACTCTGCTGCCTAAAAGTAGAGGTGAATCACAGAGATAGAAAGAAAAAAAGAAAAAGTAAGATTTCTATTAGGATATATTGTATTTTTCTTCATTGGCTATAATATAGGTGTGAAACTATTTTAGAATAATAAAAGATGATATATCCAAAGGCATGCCAATTTCATGAGAAACATAGATATAAGTTTCATGTGTTGAAAGAAATATCCTTCTGGGTTCAGTTCCAAGTGGGGAAAAAGACACTGGAAACATGGAGGTTTAATGGTGGACAGGACCATATGGCCTGGTGCTCCAGAGAAAGGTGATCACATGCTTCAAGGTGAGAATAGATCAAGAAAAAAGGGTTGAGATGCTGAGAGTGCCTGGGTTTTATACCCTCTGTTGGGTTTGAATTGGAGCTTGTATTCTAATTGATTGTCAGATTCCCAGGGGCAACTCTGTAGGCTGTCCTGAGTTCCAGGCTTGGTCTAGCCTTGCTGGGTGATTATGCCCTTAAAAGGGCTTTTGGCAATTGCTATAGCTTTACCTGGAGTTCCTTGTTATATAAAGTATTCTGGCCCAGACCTTAATGGCCCACCCATGAACAAAAGTGGGGGTGAGATTCTGCTTCTGAGGTGAGTTTCTGCTTCTGAGTTTCTACTCTTTTTAGAGGAAATATTCTGCCTTTTTAATATTTCCTAGGCTATTTCAATTTTCTAGGAGAGGGGTGGGTGCTAACTTCCTACACATGAATGGACATCTAATTCCCTACTTCTCTCAAGTGGGTGAGGCCCTGAGACCATAAATCAAAATTTCTATATCACTCAGAGCACTCTTCTTTAGGGCAACTAATCCTGACAACCAACTCATTTGTGTGCTTACGTGGATATGAAATGAGCATTCCTGTCAGTGCATAATTTCTCATTAACTTGTAAAAAGAGATGAGCAGTTTAGGTGTAATAGTCTTAAACTGTTGATAAGTGAACTCCAGAGCCCACTTAGCTATGAAATAATGTCCTGCGACCCATCCTGGTCATCCTGAAGAAAGGGAAGGATGAAAATATTATCAGTAAATATAGGCTTCTAGATAGTTCATTCTGAAGTTTTGTTTGTGTTTTCTACTTTGCACTCAGAGCAAACCTTTGAATGTACAGTGAGAGGATCTTATGAAGATACACAGAATATTTTATTGGATTCAAGATCCAGAAATGCCCCGCCAAATCACACAACTTTCTACTATGCCAAGTACTGTAATCCCAAATTAGAGGTGCAGTTATTGAAGAAACGTTCCATTTGTGTGAGTTTTTGCTGATATCTGGGGACAAATGTACTTCACGCAACTAACTTCCATATTCTGCATTAATAAAGTATAAATGCTACTTTGGATCAAAATTTAAAGACTGCAATAAGTCTATTGCTTAATTAATTCATTAATTGAAATCTTATTTTTCAATTTGCCACTGGACACCATAGGAATTTGATTTTTTTTCTGGAAAAGCTAATCAAGCAGAATGTAAGTAATAGTTAGAAAGATTATTAAATGGGGGGAAAAAGTCACTTAACAACTGTCACACCTAACAATAGAAATTTTAGGATCAGCTGTGATTGTCTGTTAGAGTTTCTTATTTCTACTTGTTTCTTTCCCATAAAACTCTCCCAGAATTCTACAGCTGAAAGATGATAGCCATAATCTTAATGCATATCTGTCTAGTCGAAGCCTTTTATCTCTAATTAGAATCAATTATTCCCTCCTTCATAGAAAAGTTGTTGCTTTTCACAATACAGCTATTATTTTTAGCTATTGCATCAAAGCCACTGTTATGGTAAATACTATCTGGAATGTTGTTATTTGAAAAACATGTCTTCTGACTATTTGCTTTTTTTTTCTCTTTTAGTGTCCCTCAAATTCTGGGAAAACACTCTCCTTCACTTTGCCTTTGTATCAGATTCCTTTGGGAGAGAGAATAGAAGTAGCAAATGTGAGTCTTTTCTGTGAACAATGTCCATTTTAGTTTTCTATACAGCTTCCCTATGTCCACCAGATAATATAAAAATATACAATAATACTCTCAGTGCAAACCTCTCCACATCTTCTAAAAAGTCATTCTAAAAATGTTCCATGAGTTTATTCTCCTACCCAAGGAAGCCTAGGATTCCAGTAGTGGTATCTTACTTCTGATGAGATAACAAGGAATTTTCTATCCAGCCATTGCCTAGAACACAATATAGTAGAACCTCTGGTCATGAACGCTTCTGACCATGACTAAATCGGGTTCCGACTAAAAATTTTTTTTTTGCAGCCAATTTCCCTTTCCGCACCGTTTTTTTTTTTTGTAAGTGCCAAATTTCCAAAATTAGGTCTCGGTCATGACTAAATAGGGTTGCAATCAAAGTTATGGAACAAATTATGGTCATGTCCAGGGGTTCTATTCTATATTATTTCACTGTTTGAGATTGAGGATCTAGAACAGTCACCCTGAGGAATTCAATGGTTCATCAGCATAAGACTGGCTTAAGCTGCTACTGTTAAAAGGAGCATTTTCAAATCTATGTGCCTTTTGCTATTTAAAAACCTTTTTTTCTATATAATTGGGTTAAGCACATGGAACTGCTTTTGTAATATCTAGTGTGCAAATCATATCAGAATACCTAGAAGCAATTGGGGTTGTTTTTTTTTGAAAAGCTCACTTTTGAATATACTTGTATTAACACATTTAACATTAAGTTCCAGTTTCCTAGAATTATTAGCGGCTATCTGGTTGGTTTTTTTCCTCTAAAGAGACAATTTGTTTAAGAATACTTGTACAATTTTAGGTACAAAATATATCTGACAATGAAATATAGCATGTAAATATAACCTGGATGCAAATTTTATGTTAGATTCAGTAAGAATCTTTTCCTCATTTCAGAAAACCCATTTTGTAAGAAGGTAGATCAACTAACAACATTATTTTATTCTCTAAGTACTTAATTTGAAAAAAAAAGTTCTGTTCTCCTAAGGGTGAAATCTTCATATTTAGTAATATGAGGAGCTTACTAACCAGTTCATAGGATCATCTAATAAATATTTTGTTTTTATTACCAAAGTAGACTGAAAAAGCAAGAGACCAAACCATGCTTTTTTAAATGATAGAAATATTAAATGCAATTTAGAGTCATTCAATTCTTTTTTCTTTTTCTTTTAGGATAAAGCATATGAAGTCTTTGTGACAACAAAAAACTGGTAACCATTTATTTCCTATTTTTAAAAATGATTTCTGGTAATTTGATAGTTCAGTTTTGTCACATTTTAGAAATCAGGTCAATTAGTTTGACCTTTTCTCATCTTTCCCACCAAAGAGATAAATAAACAAGGTTAGGAATGGTGAAGTGCCCCCCACCCCAAAAACCTCGTTTTAAGCAAAAGCTGAAATAAATATTTGCCAATATTCAGAATTTGGTATAATTTCACATATTGTCATTTGAATACAATTTCTTTGTCTGAAATTTAAACTCAACAATTTATGTAGAATGATACTTTTATAGTCATAATGCTTTTGTGTGGTCTAGACTTCTCCCTTTCTAAAAATAACAATAAGGAATTTTGAAATATTGGTCACTTATGAAATACAAAAAAAATTCCAAGTTATTTGTGCATGTTAAGCCATCCCAGTTTATATGAATATAACTTCTTCATAGCCCTGCTCAAGCAGTTCTACATGGCACCTCTTAGCTTTCTGAGTGCTTAGTGGCTGATATTTTTGATTAATTCTAATTGGAATCATGTTTATTAATTCTAAACTCTGTTCCATACCAACCAGAAATGGACATTTTTCAGCATTCACCGAGTATATTTAATCAAAGAAAGTCAAAGACTGTAACTATGGAGATATATAGAAGAGAGAAAAAGAAATATTTAAGTTTTCTACCTAGAGCAATTTAACATGCAAATGAACCCAACAAAGAACATTTCACAACTACAGTCAAACATTCATACTGGAGACAAATATTCTCTTCTTTTCACACTTATAAGTTATCTTGATAGACAGCTACACAGTTTACACAAATTATGAATATGTCAGAGTCAAACATTCTCTCCTTTTCACACTTATAAGTTATCTTGATAGACAGCTACACAGCTTACACAAATTGTGAATATGCTAGAGTCAAACATTTTCCCCTTTTCACACTTGTAAATTCTCTTGATAGACAACGACACAGTTTACACAAATTATGAATACGCTAGAGTCAGTTATTCTCTCCTTTTCTAACAAGATACTTACGCTATCTTGATAGACAGCTACACAGCTTACACAAATTGATGCCCAAAAATTATATTAGTAAACAGCTTGAACAAATGGTGAATGCTTTCATTAGTATGCATTATGATATGAGTTTCTATTGTCTAGCCAAAAAAGCCTTGATGTGCGTTTGGGCTTTGATCTCTGTCCAGAGGAGCAGGATTTCATCTGTAAGCGCAAGAAATACGTTGCTGCTGCTTTGAAAAATGTTCTTCGACTAGAAGGAGAACTGCAGGACAATGAGGTATGACCTGTCGCAGAGCAACATAAGAGGAGCAAAGAAAGTGGTGGTGATGGGTAAGACCGCCCCTAAATATATATATATAAGTGTGGATTGTATTTTAAAAATATGCAGAATATGTTAAATAAATTATTTTATCTATGCATGAGAATGCTTGTTGTTCAACCGTTAATAAGGCAACTGCCAAGCTAGGGTGAATTTATGTTTAAAATCATCCTATTTCTTTTGTTTAAAATAGCCTATGTAAGCAATAAAGCCAGAAAATGAAAGTAACGATAAAAGTAAAAGAGCTTTTATATAGGGCTTCCCTTGAAGAGCTTCTGGAAGTTACAGCTAGTACAAAATGTAGCAATGTAGTAAATTACTCTTAATCCACACAAGTTGCACCTCTGCTCCTTTGTTTCTTGTTCAGTTCCAGGTGGTGGTTGTAACTTATAAAGCTCTTCCTGGCATTGTGCCGTGCTATTTAAGGGGGCGCCTCTCCTCTCCTCTCCTCTCCCCATTTAAGGGGATTGGAGGCTAAAACATATGAAGAACAGTTGCTGAAATTGGATATGTCCAATTTAATGAAAAGAAGGACTAGGGGTGACATGATAGCAGTGTTCCAATATCTCAGGGGCTGCCACAAAGAAGAGGGGGTCAAGTTATTCTCCAAAGCATCTGAGGACAGGACAAGAACCAATGGGTGGAAACTAATGAAGGAGAGAAGAAACTTAGAGCTAAGGAGAAATTTCCTGACAGTTAGAGCAATTAATCAGCTTGCCTCCAGAAGTTGTGAATGCTCCAACACTGGAAGTTTTTAAGAAGACATTGGATAACCATTTGTCTGAAGTGGTGTAGGGTTTCCTGCCTAAGCAGGAGGATTGGATTAGAAAACCTCCAAGGCCCCTTCCAACTATGTTTTCTATTCTAAGTCAACTTTTCCTATTTATTATGAAGTGTAATCTGACAGGCTGCCTTTTCTATCATGGCATCTATGTTTGGAACATAACTGGCCCCGGAACATCCAGCTGGCTTTCATGACTAAAGTGGGAATAGAACTCATGGCCTCCCAGTTTATAGCCTGATGCCTTAACTACTGGACCAAACTGCCTCGCAGTTAGTTGGAAGTTGGAATAAGGAAGGTCTTGAACAATGGACAGGGTAAAAATATTTAATGGAGATCACTGAGAGTTTCTACACGAGTTAGTGTCTGGTGTCTTTCTGCCCTGGTATAGCGATTTATCATTAATCTGGAAAGACTGGGTGACACTGATGTGCTTGTTTTTTCTATTTCTGCTTGTTCCTATTGCTTGTGGTGGAACATACTGAGCAAAGTGCCTCTAAGCCAATTATTGTAGCAGTTGGGATCATTTCTCAACAGGGCAGGACTTAAGGGTTTATTAGCCGATACCTGTTTGAGATAATGTCTAAAGCAGGGCTGTCAAACTCCCAGCCCGCAGGCCGGATACGTCATGCGCTGGCCACACCCATGCCCGGTTTAACAAAGAGGAAAAAAGTCCCAATATGGCCCCATGACACCTCCGTGATGACGTGAGTTTGACATCCTTGGTCTAAAGAAATAGATTTAGCTTAATTTCTTAAGAATTTTCAGAGATGATTTAGTGAAAACTCATTGCAACATTTTAGTTTGTAAGCCATGTACACAAAGTATCAATCTCATGTAAAGTTTAGTGTGGTGTCATACAGCTATGCTGGGAACTAGAAAGTTGCTTGATAAGGTCCATAGATGTTATGTTTGAGGTATGTGGTTTTTTCCATATATGTTTTCCTTATGCTTGCTTGCCCATTATCATGGGACAAGGACCGTTAACATCTACATATTTTTTAGAGAAACATTTCTTGTGGAAATGATGCCATTTTGTACAATAACATGCGTAATAATCCTAGCTTCATTACAGGCAGCTCTTTGTGTGTTATATATAATCTTCTTCTTTTATTCAAACATGACTTTTATTTTGGAGCAGAAGCATTTAATTTTATTTATGTGTGTTTGTGTTTGTTCAGGTTCCAGTAGTGGCATTGATGACTACAGCTGGGGGAGTAAGATCAATGACAGCCATGTATGGGAGCCTATTAGGTCTCCAGAAACTCAATCTCTTGCATTGTGTTTCATACATCACTGGTTTATCTGGCACAACATGGTAAGGAAGCTATGAACAACATCACTCAGAGAATGTGGGTGCCAGGGGGAGAGTTTTTATTTGGATCATCACAAGGAATTAATGGTTAAATCTCTTCTCAAATACGTGGTCCTGGTAAAATCTATAGTCCTTTGGCCTATAATGAAACAAAGTAAGGAATAAAAGCTAGACAAAATTATCAATGGTGCTGTCTCCTGTTTATTTTCCCAGCCCTTCCTTATTTTCTTTCCTTTCATCCTGAATTAATAGACAATTCTTTCTCATGAGCTGATCATGATTTTTTTTGCTAATGCAATCAAAAGTTGCAATAGTTTCTTTGGCAGTCAGTTAAAAAACCAACCAACCTGATTTCTTCCCCTCCCCTGCTATAAATCTAATTTGGGAAGTCATTTCTCTACCTTCCCTATTATATTAGAAGTTTTAATAAAGGAAAATTTGTGGCGTTTTGTCCGAGTACCTTAACAAATATTTGTAGCCCTCTAACTGTCCTTTTTTTGATGTGCTGCACTTTGCTTATTAACACGCTACAGTTTGGGTTAATGAGATGGAAAAAGTGAAATAATTATGAAAAAAACTATATATTAAAAGTTTCCTTTCTAGTCAGCCCATGGCAATTTCCAGTGCCAGTTTTTTCAGAGATGCCAGTGTTTCCTTTGCGCTCAGTGCTGCAACCTTGCCCTTCCCTTCCTGATCCCTCCCCATAATTTTACAGCCTATATGTGTTCCTGTAAAGTGTTGAACATTACTTTCCTTTCATGGATATTTAATATTTTATCAAGTACAAATAGGGGATAAAGTTCTCTGGGTCACTTGGTGGAATTGTACAGACTAACATGATGAAGATAGAGATAAGTTGGTAAATGTCTATGTTTGTTTGTCCATAGAGAAGACTATTTGTAGTTCAGAGCTGAAGAGCTTCATTGTTTTCTTGCAGATGTTTCATTACCAAACTAGGTAACATCATCAGTGTTGATCTAGTTTGGTTAATGACATGTCTGCAAGAAAACAATCAAGCTCAGAGACCCACCATGGACTCCCCTATGTCTATTAGTCAAAAATTACTAGTTAGTTCAAACATAAATGCTGGCTTTTATTTATTTATTTGATTGATTGATTTCTATAGCTGCCCATCTCAGTAAATGACTCTGGGTGGCTTACAATTCAATTCCCTTTCCTTAGGACAATGATCAATTTATTCAGAGATTCATATTGGTCACACAAGAATCTAGAAGGCATAATTATGGATGTTCGGAAACAAGTGATGAAGAATAAACTGTGCTGTTTTAGTGGAGAAAACTTGAAATATTATGAGAAGGAAATGTGGAAGAGACATGATGAAGGTTACAAGCTGACATTTGCAGATCTCTGGGGACTAATTCTTGAATCTATGTTTCACGACGAGGTACTATATTTATATGTTTTCCTTTAAAGTGTAAGGTGATGTAAACCATGGAAAAATATAGGGAATGGTCCTTGCTACTGTTTCTTTAATTATCGGAATTATCTGCCTCAAAAGAGATAAAATATAAATTGCTAATATTCTGGTTTGTTTGCCAATTCCACACCATCCACTATCAACTAGTAGCAAATATATGTGATAGTTTAGGTAAGAAGACTTGAATAGTTATTTGGAGCCCCCAGAAATGTCCCATTTCACAGAAGACAAACCTGTGTTGTGAAAACAGAATTATACCAGGATATACTAATTGATATTCTATTCACATATTAAAACATTTTTTAAAAAAATACATGCACAACATTGTCCATAACAACCTAGTAAAAAGATAGGCTATAGCACAATTACAACTAAAAATTATTTTTGGATATAATGGAATAGGCATGAGTTCAACTTTGCTGCTTTCTTTATTTTTATTTCATATCTGTATCTTGAATCCTATGTACAAGAAATACCTGTTGAGATGATTGAGTACAAATGGAATAAGTGATTCAGAAACTTATTACCAAGTTTCATTTTTATTTATTTTGTTAAACTTGTTTGTGGCCCATTCATTGTAAATTGTCCATTAGAATATGCAAATGTATAAGAAATAAGTGCATTTATCTGAATTTTTGATTAAAGTATTTCAGTATCAGGTGATTGTTTCTAAATACAAGTATGATCTGGAAAAGATTTGGACACAAATGACAGCAATATTTGTTTTTTTTCTGATTTTTGCTCTTCTATTAACTTCTGATTGTCTTGCACAGCCAGATCCCCACAAGCTCTCAGATCAACGACAGGCAATAAATCTAGGTCAAAACCCTCTTCCTATCTACCTAGCTCTTAATGTCAAGAAAAGATATAGCACTTTAGATTTCAAAGGTAAGATACTATTTTCAAAATGTGAGTTTAATTTGAAGACTAAATGCCAGGTGGTGAACGTCCATATAGTTTTATAGGCCAAAAAAGAAAAATTGTAGAGGTTTGCAGTTGACTTCTCCAAGCTGATTTTTAAATTTACAATCTAGCTTATAGTATTCCCTAGTATCTATTTTTCAACTGGGTGTGAATGACACTGCTTAGCCAGACAAGATCATCCAAGTGCTCTTATCTTCTGAGGCTAATTTGATTCAGGAATTTTCAAAAATAGCATGCATAAATATAAGCCCATGGCTTTTATATCAAAGTTCAACGTAAAACATTATCTATGAACTGGTGTTGATAAGCTTTTTTTAGTTGTGCCAATGAAGACAAAATTAAAACAGACTTAGCAAGTGTAACTCAAATTAGACATTTTGGGAAAATCATTTGTAAATCTTTGCAACTTAGTTTCAATGCACATTCAAATTATACATCAAATTGCTCAGGGCTTCAGAACATCAAGAATATACTACACATTGAATTTAAAGCAGATTATCCAATTATGACAGATTGTAGTAAGCTTTGCTGGAAAATTAAAGATAATACCATTTACTTAGAAAGGTTGGAGAATAATGAGGAATAACAGAGCTGATACATGATAATGTAAATTGGTGAATGAATAGCATAGAGCTATTGCCTAGACCAGTGGAGGCAATTTTAGCTTTATACAAAGTATAAGATAATGGCAAAGCCTGGGCTGAATTCTATATATAGACCTCTGCTTCATGGAAATCTGGTTTAGAATCCAGGTTAGAAAGGGAAACAAGTACATTCTGCATGAATATACTTTTGTCTTTTTCACTGAACTGACTTTTCCCCTCCCAAATTATCAGCAGTGACAGCCTGAAAAGGAATTGTATCTGTGTGGTCTTATGTTACATAACTATAATTTTCCTCTACAAGTATACATAACCAAAATTTTAAAACTGCTGATTATTCGTTTATATATACATATTTTGCCTGTCTGTGTTTATGCCGGTGTGTATTTGTACTATATCTTCAGAATGGGTGGAATTCACCCCCTATGAAGTGGGCTTCTTGAAATACGGAGCATTTATTAATGCAGAAGATTTTGGAAGTGAGTTCTACATGGGTCACTTGATGAAGAAGATTCCAGAATCTCGGCTTTGTTTTGTACAAGGTAATTTAGCTAAACAAATACATTAGATTCTTGGCTTTCATATGGCAAAAATGTACTATTTATCCAATTTTTATACATTTTAGATATACATATTAACACAAATTGCTTATGCAGTTTTTTCCCGTTATTATATTAGTTAATGAACAGCAGGAGGCAGTACAAAGCCTGCTACTGACCAGCAGCTAATATAACTCTTAATAGCTAATATCTATGTAAGTTTTAAAGGGAGATGTTTTTGAGACTTCTAGTATGAGGTCCAGACCAACAAATATACTGCATATATAAAGCTCCCTCTCTAGTATGGGAATATATATACTGTACAAAAAAGAAGGCCTATGAATAGCTTTTATACTTTTTGATATGATTTTCATCTTAGTGTAATGGGGATGGCACATATTTTAAAAACCTACTAAGTTCTTGTTAAATGTTCTTTGTTTCCCAGGCATGTGGAGTAATGTCTATTCCCAGAGTCTCCTTGATGCCTTATATTTAGCAGAATGTTCAGAAGACTTCTGGCATAGATGGACAAGACCTAGAATGTATGAAATTGGTTAGTGGACCGTTATTTCTCTTTTGATTAATTTGCTCAGAAAATGCTTCTCTTTGCTGTGCCTTTTGAAGATGGTTTGGTGTCAAATTAATTAACTGGAAATGGAAAGCTTGGAGAGGTGCACCCACTTTTTATCTTTTCTGGATATCAACTTTTGGGGTTCAATCCCAATCACTTTGGAGAATCCTGCTCCAGATGGACTGAAGTCCATATTTCCAATTAGAACAGAACTGAAAGGTAGTTTTTGTCCTGGGCCAATGCCGAACTTGAGGAATGTGATCCCTGGGACATTTCTTAAAGGCCAATTCCAACCAGGGCCGTAACTTCTATACCTCTTACCCAGTGGTGGGATTCAATTTTTTAAAACTACCGGTTCTGTGGGCGTGGCTTGATGGGCGTGGCAGGGGAAGGATATCTGTAAAATCTCCAGTCAGAGGTGGTATTTGCCGGTTCTCCGAACTACTCAAAATTTCTGCTACTGGTTCTCCAGAACTGGTCAGAAGCTACTGAATGCCACCTCTGGTCTTACCTGGGAAAAGTAATACAGACATGGCAACAACGTGGTAAAGGGTTGGACTAGGGCTAAGAGACTGTATGATTGATATACTAGAAGGCCTATCCAAAGGAGAACATATAAGAATATTGTGGAAATGATTATTTTTCTACAAAATCAACATTTGGTAAAATTGCAGGGACTTGAATTTGCCCTTTTAAGTATCGTTCAATTTTGTTTGACATTTATCTTTGCAAACTGCAAATAACCTCTTAAATTGTCTTATTTTGACTCTTTCAAGAGCAGAAGGTTGCAGGATCCAATCTGGGTCAGTCACCAGGACCACAAGTTTCATCTTTCAAGCTTTTGGGCTTCTGCTGGAGCCCATGCTCAGGAATCATCACTCTCATTAGATGCATTGCCTCTCTGAACTGGCTGTTTGAATGATGGATCTAAATAAAGTTTTCTCTGTTTTGCAGAAGAAGATATTCCCCCTTGGTTGCCCAAGAGACCATATGTGCAGCCAACACGTCTCTTCATCCCTAATGGTTCTGTGTCAGATGTGATTAGAGATGTTGTAACTGTGCGTCCAGTTGTTGCATGCTATTCCAATTTTATTAAAGGTCTGCAGCTGAACAACGAATACTTAGAGAACAACAGTTTTTCTATGTGGAAAGGTAATATAGACAAAATTTCTTTTTTATAAATATAGGGAATATTCTCAATTTCCATGACATGAAGTCATCATCTTTCCTTACATTACCATCCTTGACATAATATATTTCTGGATTAAGTCTTTAGACTATTCTATGAATGAGAGGTATATAGAGATTGCTGGATTTGTTTGATGCTTTGAAAATTTCAAGTCTCCATCCAGGTGATACTGGAGATAGTCTAGCCCAGCTTGTTTGTGGTTCTGAAATATAGTTGATAACACATACTTCTAAGAATGAACATCTCTTTTAATTTTTAACTGAGAGATTGCAGTGCAGCCAATCATTCTAATTTCCCAGGTTTAAGGTTGAAGCTGTTCTGTAAATATTGAGGGAAAGATGATATTTTTCTCTCAATACTTTCAAAGTCTGACAACACTGCCCATAGTGCATCACAAACTAGATCTCAGTCTTTAATCATAATTATAATTTAGTTATAAACATTTTGAACTATATTTTAAAGTTTTTGACTAAAAAAACCCCACTTGTTCAGATAATTTCCCCCAAATTCTTTGCAAGTAAAACGTTACTGAGGATTATTTGCATTCTTTTTGCTTTCATTGTTTATAAACCTCTTTTACAACATGGACTGAAAACCTGAGACTCTCCAGATATTGTTGGAAGTCCTAATAGCAGACCAAGGGAGCCAAAGATCACTTTAAAATGTTGGGTGTGGTAAATACGCATTTTGTCTTTCAGATACTGTACTGGATTGTAGCCCCAATCACCTGACTGAGTCTGAAGACTACTTGGAGCTTGTAGACACAGCTTTCTTTATCAATACCAGTTGTCCACCTCTTTTAAGACCAGAAAGACAAGTGGACATTATTATACATTTAAATTACAGTGGAGGATCACAGATATTGGTGAGAAATGTCTTTATTCTCTTTAGCCACTGGTCTCTTCATTCATGTTTCAGTTCTAAATATTACAAGAAGATTATTTGAAGGTTATTTGAAAGTCCGCCTTTCTTCACCTCTTATAAAACAGCAGTGCCAGGAAGATTTCCAAGCTCCCTTCTAACTCTATTCTTCTGTGTTCTGTATTTCTGCCCGGTGTGATGTGCCTATGGTATTCCTGACACTTGCATGTCCATAGTTGTCTAACCTTTGTGAAATAAAAAGATGTCTTTATATCTCTTGGGTCTTGATTACTCTTGTGTTTAATGCTTTAGCCACTGGATTTAAGCACAAGGTACTATCACGATCAAGGCATCCCATTCCCTAAAGCTGATCTGACAGAAGAAGACAAGAAGCAACTCAAGGAATGTTATCTCTTTGATGAGGCAGAGAGTCCAAAGGCTCCTATATTGCTTTATTTTCCACTAGTGTGTGACACCTTCCAAAAATACAAGTCACCTGGTAAGTTACAAAAGCTACTTGGGGACCACTTTGCTTTCCTATACATTTCTCATGTATGTGCATCCTAAATGAATTGATGGTAAGTTTTAAGTAATAGTATAAAATGAATGTATTTCTTTAGCATATGGCACATATATTAACATTTCACTTAGATTAGTAAAACACAAATATAAATGTCAAAAATATCTATGAAAATAAAGATCAATATTTGTTGTAGTATTACTAGTAATACTAGAGCTGTGGGAGCACAGTGGTTAGAATGAAGTATTGCAGGCTAACTGACTGCTCACTCCAGGAGTTCGATTCTGAGCAGTTCAAGGTTGACTCAGCCTTCCATCTTTCCAAGGTCAGTAAAATGAGGACCCAGATTTTTGGAGGCAATTTGCTGACTCTGTAAACTGCTCAGAGAGGGCTGTAAAGCACTATGAAATGGTGCACAGGTCTAAGTGCTATTGCTAAGTGCTATTGCTATCAATACTAGTGAGAATTTCTTGCTGGAAAAGACAATATAGAAAGGATGAGTTTTTAGCAAACTCTAAAACCTAACAACATTAGGGCTAATACTCCAGGGAAAATGAATTAGATGGAGCATTCCTTTTTTCTGAACTTATTTTCATTGCTTCATACAAAGAACGATTTTAGATCACTACTGTGTATTAAATCTATTTGCTATCATTCTCTTCTCCTTTTGTTTCTGCACGTCAATCTGTAATGAGACTATAGATGGTTGAGAATAAAACATTAATATTAGTCTTAACCTAATCAACTTTCTCTTATATCTCAATAATCTTAAATTTCAATTCCTGTGTAATTAGTATTTATCAAAGAGATGCAATATAATTACAATTTCAACTAAATTAATTTCATGTTATCATAGGCATCCTTTTTCTCACCAGCATGGAACAATTTAGGAATGAAGGCAGATTCTTCTCCTCCTTCACTGTTGTCACTAATGAAGCTTGTATTATATGTTGATGCAAATATGAGTTAAAATGCAGCATTCATATCTTCAGATCTTATTTTCAATACTTCATAAAATGAACAATTTTAGATGACAACGGTGTATTAAATCTGTTTGCTATCTTCCTCCCTCCCTCCCTTCTGTTTCTGCAGGTATAGAACGTAGTCCAAATGAGATGGATGATGGCTACGCTGATGTCACTAGCACTATTTTTTCTCCATATGCTACTGGCATTCTGCAATACTCAGAGGAGAACTTCAATAAGCTGATAAATTTGACTGAATATAATATTCTGAACAATGAACATATGATTCTTCAGGCTTTACGGACAGCAGTTGAAAGGAAAAAGCAGCAGAATTTCCGTTCCTCTTTTTAATCCTTTCCAATGCTTTCTCCATATTTTCTAACCCGGGAAGCTAACAGGTTTAATTCATTTATGCCAGTAATACACACATGGGAAATAGGATAGGCATCAGATTTAGAAAAACCAATTTGGAACAGAATTTAGAGCTCTCTGAACTGAAGGAGGGCTTACTGAAATTAATTAAATCCATTTGTTGTAATCAATGCATTTATTTGGCATGTCCTCCCCTCCTTCAAAAATGCTTTATCTTTGTTCATTTGCAAGCAAGAGGTATATTGAGAGATAGTGCTCAGAAATTATGTATTCAAAACTTGCTTTACGGAATGGAATTAGAATAACAAATTAAATTCCTGTCCAGCATATTATAAACTTTATTGAAGTACAATCATTAAATGGCAAAGGATTCTGAATTTCAAATTTGGGACTTAATTTATAAATTTGAAGATGGCTGTATCAAGTAATTTATGTATCAAATGTGCATGTATGCATAAGATACACATTAAAAATCAAACATAGACATTAAAAACCAAAATAATGATTTTGCAAGTCTTCACCTAAATCCCACCTGTGAATTTCTGATATTTTTATTTCCATCCTTGCTCAGGATAGGCTGGAATTGTTATGAAGCAGGGCTCATTCTACCCAAAATATCCACCACCAGAAATCCTGTTTTTTTCCAAAATTTTTTGAGAAGGCTAAGTATCCAAATATGTTTTTCCAAAAGGCAGCTGGACTTTCTTTCTTTTTTCCTTTGAAAACATTTCACTTTTCATCCAAGAAACTTTTTCAGTTCAGCTGAGTAGTCAAGGACAGCTTGGATTGTGTTGGGAGTCATAGTGTGATGGACCATGTTTCTCAGGTGCTCTGCTTCCTTCACTACCTCAACCATACAATCAATTAAAGCCCTTCTAATTCTCCTTACATTTACCTTAATCTGCATTGGAAGCTGAAATTAGGAATTTGAGGGGTGGAGATGCCGCCTCCCTCCCTCCCTCCCTTCATCTATCTATCTATCTATCTATCTATCTATCTATCTATCTATCTATGGTATTCAACTTTGTTCGGGTATTTTCCCACGTTATTATAGTTGTGCTTTTAAAGTTGTACAAAGGTTCGGCAGAATCTCATCTGCCATCATCCGGCTTCTGTATTGTGTTCGTCTGTGAGTCAGACTTTCACAGCCTTTTTAATATATATATACTGTATATCTACCTGTTGTGACTGAAAGGATTGATCCTGCTGTGAGTTTTGATTCTGATGATTCTGAGGATGAAAGGCTGGAACCTGCTGAGAATTTGGAGTCTGAATTGTTCGAGGACACAGATGTGAGCAAGGGGGATGAGAGGTTATCACACAGACATTCTTCGCCTGAACCCTCGACCTCATTCATGCCTGCAGTTGAGCCACAAGATGAGTCAGAGGAGTCAAGCAAGGAAGCTGACAGATTGTGGCTGGATGCCAGAACAAGAAGGAGGCTGAAACGTCAAGCTGTGTGGAGGCATCAGGCCAAATGAGGATTTAGGGAGATTGACACGCCCATCTAGGTGGTTCACGGAGGCAAACTGAGTTAGAAGGGAGGGCGAGCCAATTAGCACGTTGCCTCAGGGATTATAAAAGGACACAGCTGTGTGTGGGAAGTTTGTCAGGAACAAAGTGATTGATTACATGCAGAGGTTTTCGGCAGAGGCTCAGAGCTTTGAGAATTTGTGCCAGAACTGTTGTGATAAACAGGGCGTGTGGAATATAATCTTGTAAGACTCCTTTCTGTTGGATTTGAGTTTTGGGGCGGCTGCCTTTGGTTTGTTTTTGTTGGAACTTTGAAGGGGGAGCCATAACATCTACCTATCTATCTAAAAGAGGCAGAAAACATGGAATTATCTGGGGCTTGGGTAGATGCTGATAAATGGAATATTGGAGAAGATTTGAACAACCCCTTGAATAATACTTTATTTTCAAAAACAGTTTAAATGTTCCATGTAACCTTTTTAAAAACAAACAAACCCAGAATAGTGTTTTGATTTTCAAATGTTATGAAGTGACTATGCAGTATTAGTGGCTTATTTGATTTTCATTCCCGTCTCATTTTGGGTGTTGGCATTAACTTGTGAAGACCTTCATGTTGGGGGCTACAGATTCTGAAGGAAGAGTTTAGGTCAAGAGACGTGACTATGCAATACCTCAATGGAGGATTGCTTGGTGCAAGATTAACCCATTCCAGTGAGATATTCCTAGGACTGACTGAATTTTATTTTCAATGCAGGCAAAGAAATTTTTATTCTCCCAGCACTTTAATCAATTTGTGTATTAACCCCAAACTGCTGCTTAGAAACTCCTCAGGTTCCTCCATTTATTGTTTTACCATTGATGTGTCATGTCTCTTAATTATTATATTGTTTGTTAACTTATTCAGAATTTCATGAGATGCTCTTAATGTGTTATAAACCACTTTTGGAAAACCTCATTTTGTCAGACGCACTACAAATCTTAAAAATGAAAATGAAATAAATCTGCTTTATTATTCAAACCTGGGGTCTTGCTTATATAAAGCAGTGTTTTATCATCAACATCTTATTGTTCTCCCACACTGAAATGAACAGATAATGGAACTGCATGCAGTTTCATAGACTGACCAGTTGATTTCAGGGGGCATAAAATTCATAAAGCTCTACAAAAAGAAAACATGTATATGGGACCCACTGACTTCACTTGAAAAAATTAAGCTAGTTCTGGCTTAGCTAGTGCACAGATAGAGGAACAATCTGGGATGGCTAGAACTAGACAGAAAAGTTAAAATGCTTCTTGGAAATGGCAATGTGAACAGCCAATTCCATAATGAGTGAGCCACCATATTGTTTATTGCCTCAAAGACAACCTTACATACACTGTTTAACTATTTTAACAGAGCAGGTTTTGATCACTGTTCACTATCGCACAGAGGGATTTATAATAATCCAGTGACAGGTACAATAGCGAATGCAAAAGGGATTTTGCAAGTTATTTCCCCCTCTGCACCATTTTGTTATTTGTTAACTGGAAGATTGATTTTCTAGACAGTGGAATAGTTTTAAAATATGCATGAAGAACCATCAAAACCAGTCACAGCAAAGAGAGCAAAAGTCCTAATCAAAACTCATTTATCACAGCTTTCTGGTCATAAAAAGCCCACTTTTTATTCACTGCAGATGGCAATTTCAATAACGAATTTCCAGTTAGGTCTCGGGGAAGAGGACTCCCAAAATGCCAAATATTGCTTTCGTTCCAGTTGCTTGCTTGGATCTATCCTATTAAGGTTTGACACTTACATGTGTGTTAGAAGAGATTCCATGTTTTGTACACATTATGCACTATTCTGAGATGAACATGATGGAGGTGTCCAGTTTATCCATATTTGAATGAATCATTTTCAACAGGGTGAAAGGAAAAGAGTTTTCCAGGAATCTGGTAAAAATCCTTGCATTATTTTATATATTATTCACATTTTTTCTTGTTATTAAGATTTATATTACATTTGAGGTTTATATGAGGTTTGATTATTCAATCAAAACAAAAGACTTATTAAAACTATATAAATTCAGAGTTTATATCTTCTTTTTTCTTAACATCATTGGTTTTTTAAGTAATGCAAAAAGAGAGAGAAAATCTTACAGACCAACTGCCACAGAATAGAATTTTCCTAGCACTTTGTATAGCCCAAATATGAAACTTTTTAAGCACTTTCCAATTCGTGAAATTTGAGGCAAAATTTGCTCTGATTACTATAAATTGCATTGTTTATGTTCAATATGTCTCATATCAGTAATTTGGTGAGCAAGTGTTAATATTTCTAAAAATAATAAGTGAATTCCTCTTAAAATAATTCCCACTCCAGCTATTTCCTCCTCCACCCAGTAAATCTCTGGGAGAGGAAAAGAGTATGAAAGGCAAAATCAAACAGAGTCATGGACTAATTTCTACTCTGTTTTTTTGTTAATTCAAAGTAGCAGTGGAAATACAGATAGCATGGTAAAAATTACAATGGAATTGTGCTTTTCATTTTGCTTGTATCATTTCCACGAATAAAAACAAGCAGAGTTTGCAGGTGTATAAATATTTAGAATTTCATTTATAAGAATATCATCTCAAAATGGTTGCAAAGGTCATATGGCTAAATATACAACATGAAAAGGCCAGGTCAAATATTCTTTGTATATACAAATTCTATGAAATTACACATATGCAAATTACAGCCATTTTTCCAATCCATAGTTATAATTGCAATAAGTTGTTTTATTTTCCCATTTGTAAAGTACAAACCATTTCAATGCTCTGTCTTTAAACTATGTTGAATTCCCATTGCCTGTAATAATTTAAACAGGCAATTGATTGAAAACAGGAGGGCAGGGTGTTGTGAATGAATAAATGTGTTTAATAAAGGTTATTAAGAGCTTGAAGTTAAGCGCAGGGTTCTGGCCCTGCACTTCTGATTGGCTGTTAATAGCGACATCAGATTGGTCCGTTCAGGTGAATCTGATCGGCTATTAACGAGCCTTTCGGAGTGGGCGCCATTTTGAGCCACGTTTTGCCAAACGGTAGTGAAGCCCCTGTTGCCTATTTCTCAAAGACGCTTTCAAAAGCAGAACGCAATTACAGTCAAATTGATAAAGAAGCCCTTGCTATTGTGTCTGCTGTCAAGAGATTTCATGAGTATGTGTACGGCCGAGCCTTTACTATAGTGACTGACCACAAACCTTTGCTGGGAATAATAGCGGGAGATAAGCCAACCCCTTATATATTATCCCCCAGAATGACTCGCTGGTCAGAATTCTTGGCTGCATATAATTATAAGTTGCAACACCGCCCGGGGAAGGCCATTCCCCACGCCGACGCATTGAGCCGTGCACCACTTCCGGAGACCATTGATGACCCCTCTCTGACAGTGACAATGTTGCAGATCGAGACACTTCGAACACCGCCATTAACAGCCCGAGATATCGCAATGGAAACGAAACGCGACCCCACCTTAGCACGAGTCCTCAGTTGGGTCGAGCGCGGATGGCCATTGGACCAGATACCTGACGACTATGCCCCATTCAAGAGTCGACAAACGGAACTGTTTTCCCAGAAGGGCTGCATTATCTGGAGTGATAGAGTCGTTGTCCCAGAGCGGCTACAATGAGCGGTACTAAGAACCTTGCACGATGGCCACCCCGGCATCGTGCACATGAAAGCCCTCGCATGTAGCTACGCGTGGTGGCCGGGCATTGACGAGCAGATCAAGACATGGGTCAAAGCTTGTCACAAATGCCAGGAAGTAAGCAACGCCCCACCGAAAGCAACCCCACCCAAATGGGAAACACCGAGGGGACCATGGTCCCGTATTCATCTGGACTTTGCAGGACCTATCAAAGGCCACACATTCTTGTTAACAGTGGATGCCTACTTGAACTGGCTTGAAATCCATGAGATGAGGAATACAACAACCGAAGTGGTCATCAGGAAACTGGACAGACTATTTACAACACACGGATTACCAGATGTTCTGGTATCCGACAACGGGCCCCAATTTACCGCGCTGTCCTTTGAACGGTACCTGGTGGACCGCGGTATTCGCCATGCACTGACTTCGCCGGCGCATCCTGCACCCAATGGAAGGGCCGAGCGCATGGTACAATTCGTCAAGAAAACCTTACATAAAATGGACTATGGCGATATCGAAGAAAAGATTAACCGGATACTCCTTTTGCAGCATATCACTCCACACAGCGTCACCAACAAAACTCCCGCCGAGTTATTAATGGGGCGGAAGCTCCGCTCTTACCTCGACTGTCTGCACCCATCGTATGAACCTGAGAAACCACACGGATCCAGCGGGCGATGCCATAACTTCCAGGTAGGCGACTTGGTATTCACTAGGAACTTTTCGGGCGATCCGTTGTGGGTCGAGGCAACTGTGGTCCCAGTAACTGGCCTCAGATCGTACTGCGTGAAATGTCGCAATGATAGAATATGGAAGCGCCATATTGATCAGCTGCGTTCAAGGCTGCAGTCAGGGATCTCCGAGTCCCCTGATTTCCAAACTGAGGGGGGAGGAGATATGGTGGAAGATGAACTTGAAATAGCAGAAAGCATTAACGAAAGAAATGACAGCACAGTGGAAACATGTGAAGAAGGATCAGGGATGGGGGTGAGCTCGCCTCATGGAGATGCCGAAAACGTTAGCGACAACGAAAATTCGAATACAGAACTAGAGGCACTCTTTTCACCAGATAACGTCCTACCACAACAAGACTGCAGCCAAATACCGGGTGTACAACGAAAATCAAATAGACTAACAAAACAACCTGCCTACCTCAAGGACTACATAACCGCTCCCCTTAAACGGAACCCGGGGGGAAGGGGTATTGTGAATGAATAAATGTGTTTAATAAAGGTTATTAAGAGCTTGAAGTTAAGTGCAGGGTTCTGGCCCTGCACTTCTGATTGGCCGTTAATAGCGACATCAGATTGGTCCGTTCAGGNGCTCAATAGCTTGCCTATATGAAGGGGGCCGTTGCAGCCATTGAGTTTGAGCTGTTACACCATGTTAATAAAGAGTTTTGAAGTTTACCGTTACACCAGCTCGTCTCCATTCTTAGAGCCCATGCTCAGAACTTAACACAGGGTACAACCCACAGTTTACATCCAGCTCCCAAAGAGGACTGGGAAGGCCTCTATACTTTCCCACTTTCCTCCCCACTTTCCATCCCATCATACTATTGCCAATGCTATACTTTCTTGTCCCTTTCTTCTCTCTTTTCCCTTTCCTGCTTAATCCACAATTCCATCTTGTTGGAATACAATGTTCATGTATTTTGTCCAACTACAGAAGTAGCCAGTAGGTGACAATGTTTATAAATTTGCAGTTGTATCTACGGTATATATTCTATATCTTTTTTTCTGAATAAAAAAAGTTTCTGGCTTGTTTGTTGCAGTTAAGCAGAAAAGCACATTTGGACTGTGCACTCTTTGCTCTGTAGAGCTGTAGAATTTGTAGAATTTCTACATACTGTAGAGTATGTAAAATTTCTAGCACATCTCACTGTTGTCTTGTTACTCTCCCCATGAAGAAATAGAAGTTCTATTGTTTTTGCTGCAGCAGCAACAATGTTCAACCTCTTTCACTGGGAGGAATGGGAAACAACAATTGGACAATAAGTTAATTGCTGTACTTCCAGGGATTTTGTGAAGCTTTAGAGCAAGGGTCTTCAAACTTGGCAAGTTTAAGACTTGTGGACTTCAACTCCCAGAATTCCTAAGTTAACATGACTGGAGGAGG